>JASANG010000246.1:0-111550 GCA_030248215.1 Enoplolaimus lenunculus | reverse complement strand
AATGTGGTCATTTTAACTTTTAGACTAATTTTTTTGCTTGGCTAAGTCTTAGGCTAAGGCATAAGCTCAGGAATAAACTCATTCTTACGCTCAGGCTTAGGCTAATAGGCTTAGAATTATTTTCATTGTTACGATTAATAGGCTTAGGCTTAGGCTTGGGTTAGGCTTAAGAGTATGCTTATAATACTGTTTCGTCCCTGTACATTGGCCAAAAATTTTCAACCTTGATTGAACGTCATTGAGACTGTTGTATGCCCTTTCTGAAAGAATTTTTAGCCTCCAGCAAGGTGATCTGGCAACGGGACTAAAGCCTTCGTCCAACTTTAATATCTTCAGTAAACAGATTAAAGTATTTCAAGATTTAATTTCGTCTTGCGTTTGCCAATTTCACTGAAAACATCGTGTGTTCCTCACGACTCGCTGTGGATCTGCGATTATCCGACTGGATCAGCGAATCGAAGCTTGCAAAATTTATGAATTTTTCAAATTTTTGAAAAATACTCATATTTTAAAATTATTTATTAGCGAAAAACTTACCAAAATTGATTGAAATATTTCATAGTATAGTCTACCACATCACCCTGTTAGAATTGAATTGTGTAGTCAAAGAAGTACTTTGATTGGAACAGTGGCTGATTTTGACTATTTTGACGGTGAGTCGAGCGATATACAGTAGTGAAAAAGCGAGCTGATACCGCGAGCGTGAAGCCAAATTGAAACTTAGTGCTAAATATTAATACAAAAAACGCATTGGTTTTGATCTCTATTGGGGTTGGGGGGCTAGGCCTAGGTAGGCCCTTTTGGATCCGCCAGCAAACTGACAGGGTTCCACTTTGCAATGGTCGCTTCTCACTAGAGAATGTCAGAGATTTTGACGCGTCAGCTTTATTGACATCTTATGTCTGACTCTGTCGTGATCTTTATACCTCTCATTAAATACTCGGATTCTATTACTTGGTCAGTTGGGTTCGAAGTCAAGTAAGGTTTCCTCCAAAGGATTGAAATTCTAGACCACCGGGGCGCCTTAGTTTAATATTAACCGCTGAAACTGCTATGTATTTCAATATTAGCTTGTGTATTGCTAAATTAGCTACTTTTGAGAGATAAAATAATATTATTTTAATATTAAAAGTTGACATTTTGATTGTGTGAGGAATTTTTGGTTTAATTTTTTGGCCCATGTTAACATCAGGGGCGGTACGTTTTTGTGTTGGACTAGGATAGACAGAAACCGGAACCTTTATATGATTTTTTGCCTGGCTTAGGCTTAGGCTTATGCTTACGAATATGCTCTGTATTACTGTTCTGCGGTCAGCATTGGCCAATTTTTCAACATTTTACCTCAATTTTTGTCACTAGTAGACATTCAAAAGTATTCTTGAACAAAATGCTTCAAATTTGTGTTAATAGTTTAAAATTGTTTCAAAAATGACAAACTTATCCATATGTCGCATATAAATATTTTTAATTTCATTAGCCGTCTATAATTTTAAGTATAATTCTTTAAAAATTTTTAAACTTAAATTATAGCTTAACCAAACTTGAATATTAGTTTACGTATTAAACTAAATGGCTGGATGGACTAACTATACTGTACTATTAAGTTTAATTTAGACTAATATATTTTAAGTTTAACGCAAGTTTAAGTTTCAACTTACATTTGTTTAAGTACAACTGATATCTAAAAGCGATGTGTATCAAATAATTCATTAAGTTTAGCTTAAGATAGATAACTGAAAATTTTTCGCTTAACCCTTGATCACGTAATATTTTTTATTTCCTCTGAGACATACTTTAATGCTAGGATTCGGTCTCCGGTGACGGGAGTGGGAGGCGTATAGCATCACCACTCAGCTATACAGCTCGACGCTCGAGACCGAGGGGGCTCTCATGTCTTATGGTGATTTAGTACGATGTATACGTGTCGCAATTGTTAAACACTGGCGAGAAGGGGTTAAACTAAAATATATGTAAAATTTTAAATGAGTTTAAGCGTAAACCTACCTGTTAGTTTTGTTAATCTAGAAAACTAGTTTTATGCTGCCGTATTAGCTTAAGCTTAAATCACGTTAGTTTAAGTTTTTAGAGAGAATATTTTTCAAAATCTATACTTTCTGTCCAAATTCAGTCAAAATGAACTCAAAAAGGACGCTCTTGCAGTGTGGTGATTTTGTTAGTTCAAAACACTTGATGCATTTTATTTGTGCTAAAATCATCAGACCACAACTTTCCGATGGTCAAAATTTTTTTGTGACAAAATGGTAAGGTCCTCTTACATTACAATTTTTCCCCTCAGAAAATTTTTATGCAAACAAAATGATAAGGCCCCCCCATGCTGCAGTGTCTAATATTTCCTAAAAGCAATTTTTTATATAAGTGCCATTTGTACTCTTCAAGACCTTGCGGTGCCAACAAGCAATGCTATGCTTGCATTAATCTTCAACCATTCGTATACATGTATGTAGCCATGAGCTCGGAAACGGGGGTTACGATCTATCAAAATTTCAACGGGTAACCGTAAACAGCGAAATATAAAATCCCGGCCGATGTTACTTTAAGGGGCATCCAGGTTTTTGGTGGTCTATAAAAGAGTAGGTTTAGATTCTAGATTACATTTTTTGCTTAGGCTTAGGCTCAGGCTTAGGCGTGGGCTTAGGCTTAGGCTTAGGAACTCATTTTTGAAACGCTTAGGCTTAGCCTTAGGCTTAGGAATACGCTTAATCTACTGTTACGGCCCCCTTAAAGTAACATTGGCCAAAATCCCTAAGGGGGATGACACCTAACGCCCCTTTCGCCACGCCCTTGGGCGCACATGTTTACATCAGAAAAAATTCCCACAAAGAAGACTCTCACGACAGCGAGACTGTAGCATTTCATCCCACGGTTAATTTTTCAAAGCAATCTGGCATAACATAGAAATTGACCCGTGAGAAAATGTACGATTTTAGCGAATGGACTTCGGCCTATTTTCCGCTCTACGCGAGAAATTTAATACTTTATTTTTAGCTTTTGTCTGTTTTGTTCCCTTCAATTTGAAAACAACAATCAATCATTCTCTTAAATGTTTCTTAATTACAGTTGTTTTTGTGCCAAAGTATATTCCGAACCGCGCCGTAACATTAATATAAGCATATTTCTAAGCCTAAGCGTAAAAATGAGCTTACACTTAAGCCTAAAGCTTTAGCCTGAGCTAAAGCAAAAAATAGTCTCAAACTTAATTTTATGCTATTGTAGTCTCACAGAAAATACGTTCTGCCTCTGATCATTTTCCGAACCGCGAAACCATCGGGTTAAACCGCTAAACAGAACGTCGGTTATGTAATTATTTTTCTCGCGGTAACCTGGTTTATACCTACATGCTAAGGTCATTATATTTCCACACCACCTTCTGTAAAATTTTTCAGACCTGCAGTTACCGCAGCTAGCGGTTTAAAATCTATTACAGATTGACAATTAGTGGACTGCAGTGCCACTTAATTAAAGGTCAAATTTAGACTTTCATAATATTCTTTCGTTCTAAATGAAGCACGTTCTAGAATGTTCTGAAAATTTTATAAGACTATTGTAAATTTCAACTCAGTTAATTATGACGTATCAACTTCTGTACAATTTTAAAACTTATATTTCAAAATTAATTTGATTAAAAACGGTATCTATTGTTGGCCCATGTAAAGATCAGGGGCGGAACGTTTTTCTGTGGAACTACAACGCAGTAAGCTTAGGCTTTAGACTATTTTTTGCTTGGCTTAGGCTTAGGCTTAGGCTTAAGAATGAACTCATTCTTACGCTTAGGCATAGACTAAGGCTTATGAATAAGCTTATAATACTGTTCTGCTCTTGTTCTTTACATTGACCTTATTGTTTTAGCTTAATAGAGTTCTAGTTCGTTCAACGTGTTATAGGGGTCAAAAAATTTCAAAGGAACATGCAACGATTTCAAGGAAATTTAAATATAAAAATAAATCTTTTCATGAGCTCGGGTTAAAACTCCTCCATGCAAAATGACCGTTGGCTGCCTTCTGACTACGGAAACGCGTAGTTTAAAGCTAGCTTTCAAATTTTAGCTGGAATTTCAAAAGAAAAATACCTAAAATGGCATTATTCTGTTAATATTGCTAATTGTGACCGAAAAGTCGGGTTTCTTTTGATCGTATTGTATGCAAAATGAGCACCCTACTGTGTTCATATATATATATATATATATATATATATATATATATATATATATATATATATATATATAAAAAAACATATATATGTTTATATATTTATATATATATACATATATTTTCAAGTATATCGCAGGGTGACTCCAACGTTTAATCCAAAAATTGTTTTAACAGGGGCGCGCCAGGTTTGCGATATTGAAAAAATAACTCGTGAGCGAAGGAAGCAGTAAGCCAAACGCAATTTTTAGCAATAAATTTTAATACAAAATAGCGGCTATGATTTGATTCCTGTTCGAAAAGGTATGTCCTTGGTGGCACCTTGTATCCACCAACGGGTCGCGTGTTCATGTAGTGAACAAACGTTTTTGATTTTGCCACCCTAAAGAGTTTTTACTCCTGTCTGCAGCGTTTAGTTTAATTTAATCAGTTTAAAACCTATTTAAATTTGAAGAAATTGGGAATGTTGCTGGTACAGGTAAACAGCTACTCTGGAATGAATGGGGATATGTAACTCAAGTAACCTCGCTCTGGTGGCGGAAGTAACAGAGACATGCAGTTCCAATCTGTATATAAAATATTATATTAAGTGATAAACAAAATAGAAATATTTACTATGACAATGACTGGGTTTCTGGAAACCTACTTAAGTAGACTTGTTTAAGTACGTGCTAAGCATTTACTTAACCATTTTGTCGTTTTTGAAAAGCTTACTTAAGTTAAATATTAAGGTCGATGACTAAATTTGATGCATTTCAAGTTAACAGATCAGACATATTAACCTTGTTCTAATTAAAATTATATACTCATGATGCCTCGTTAATATAAAGTGCAACTTTCTTCTTGATATGACCACATTTTGTGGTAATTTGTTTTTTGCCCAAAAAGTTATATATCTACTTAAGTCGGCGAGCTAAGCGATTAACTATAAATACTAAAGGAAATTTACAGAAACCCAGTCATTAAATACGTAAAGTGAAATGTTTTTCAGAATCTGCAAAAATCATTTAATCTTAAACGTGTATGGCAACCAACATTGAAAATTACATCTCATATGGAATTGAAAATATTCATGTGAGACAGGGTTAAGTTTATTAATTTAAGTAAATACTAAAGTAAGATTTCAGAAACATAGCCATTAAATAAGTAAGTTTATTGTTTTTCAGAATCATTAAAAATCACTTATTCTTAAACGCGTACGGCAACCTAGCAGCTAAACTAAAAGTAAAAGATTAAATTAAACTAGAATTTAACAGTATTTCAACCAATCAACAGGTGTCCTTTTAATCATGGTCAACTAATGTTTTTTATATTAGCCATTTAATTAATGATTTAAAAATACAGATATGAAAACCACAATATTTTAGTATTTATTAATAGACCAGATCTCTCATCCGGTCCTTGTTTCTGGATCCGGCCGTGGAATAACGGTTCATTCCAATTTTAGTCATTATTAATAGGACCCATATCTCTTCTGGTCCTTGTTCCTTATTCCGGCTGTGGGAAACCGGCCGATCCGATATAATTTTGAATTAAATTTTTAAAATTTAATAATTTTAGGTCATTTTCAAAGATTTAAACTTTAATGTTATTAATCGCGTGATTTTAAGCAAATTAATGTATATATTATAGTGAACAAATGAACGCGTTTTACCTTCATAAACCTGTGTCACCACTGGCGTGCGATAGCACAATGATAGTAAAATTTATCACTTTGGTTTGTGTGATTGTTCAATTTATCGCCGACGGAACTTATTCGGTTCAAAGTTCCGGTGAGTCGCGTATATCCGGTGGTAAATCGATAACACATCTGCAATCTAGCGGAAGTATAGAAACCAAAAGTTGGCAACGTTTGTTGGACCCGGAGCGGGAAGTGAATCAAAATTTAGGTCAATTAAAATCCACATTTAATTAACTAAACTTTAACATTTACTTATATCAAGAGTGCATTATACAAGAGTGTGCAACTCTTGGGGTTCCGCATGGTACAAAATGTATCACCGGGCATTGCATTTTTGGTTGACCGCCCCCTTGTTTACAGGGGGGTCGCTATTTCATGAATACCCCTAAATTAAACTATAAGGAGAGCATGTTTGATGCCGCATACATAAAGTGTCATGGTTCGCACCGGTTGTAGCCTCCCCTCTAAACAAACGGGATGTAGGGTAAAAAAGCACACGCGTGCCGGGTACATTCTTTTCTACACAGAATGAGCCCAAGTTGCGCACTCTGGTTTAAATAGTGATTATCCACTCTTGCTTATATAAAGTGATTTCACAAAAGTGCTTTGACCGTTTTCGTCTCTATAAAAATTCAACAGTTTTTGCTTTGCAAAATTGAGTAAACTTCGAATAAACCAAACCTTCACTGAATGTCTCAAGTTTTTGTAAAAAGAACGCTGTAAATTCCAGTGATTTGATTAATTAACTCAGCTACAGAATTAGTTCTGAGTTAATATCAGGACGTGACGTTATCCGAACGTTTTTCAGCCGCTCCGCTATCCTGTATCCAATGCGATCGACAATTTACCAATAATTCTCTAAAACAAGACTGTATTCGTGGCATTGCGGACGCCACACCTTGTGCGAATCCTAACCACAACGCCTGTCTTGTGTTTTGGTTCCGAAAACAACGTGCGAATTCAGTTGAATTTGAAGGTAAAATAGTATTTATCTTTTTCTGGCCAACTGCAAGAAATGATGGGTCAAATTGACGCTTTTCAAAATAGGCTTTTCCGGACTCAGCCAAATTCGACTCCGTCGCAGTTAAATTAGACTCCACCAGAGTCAAATTCGACTAACGCGATCCACTTATGGACTCTTTATAGGTATACTCTCTAACTAGAGTTTTCAGGGACTCTATCCGTTTACGGACCCTTATTAGGTATCCGATCCCCTATTGATTGGAACTCAAGATATGAACACCCCTCTCGTTACCCCTGTCTTATTCTGGTCACTACGGTACATGTGCAATTTTGATCACAAGATATACTTTTAAATACTTGCAGTTGCAATTTGCAGTTACAAATCACAACAAATGCAGTTCAAGAAAAAATACTTGTACGTGGGAACAGACCATTAATAGGCTAATATCTGTTTCAGAACCAATAATCCTAACCCGAAAATGCGGTCGCAAACAACCAAATCCGACCAAATGTGAATCGAAACACTTTCGGGCATCGTTTGTTGCCCAACGCTCTCGCTCAAGGACAACGCCTGAACTCCAAGACTCAATAATCACCGAGAACTCTGTCGCTCCTAAAGGAGTAGCTCATGAACCCAAGCCTCAAAGAAGTTTCAACCACGAGTTCACCGTTCGACAAAGGAGAACTCGCGCTCTCACTGAATCCATTTCGGTTGGAAGCCAGAATTTGTCCATGAAAAGCTCTTCCCAGTTGAAACGAACCGCAACAGCGATGGAAACTATTCGAGTCTGTGTAACTGAATGTTTTCATCCGTTTGAATGCCGGATTGAAGAACGAAGCACAAGAGACGCTGGAGCGTTGAATACGGCGTTTAAACGAGCAAGTTCAATTTGTCAATTTTTAAGCTTAACGTTGGGTGTTATTTTAAACCTACGTTGGAAGTTGTTTTGAATAAAATTAGATGTAAAATCAAGCCACCCAAGCCATACGCCCTTAAATAAAAATACAAACTGATATTTTACACTAAGTTTTTGGCCCATGTTATACATTAAGGGGCGTCCAGGTTTCTGGTGGGTCTATAAAAGAGTAGGTTTAGATTGTAGATTACATTTTTTTGCTTAGGTTTAGGCTTAAGAAGTCGTTTTTGCAACGCTTACGCTTAGACTTAGGCTTGGGAGTACGCTTAATCTAGTGTTACGCCCCTCAAGGTAACATTGGCCAAGTTTTTTATTATTAAAACAACGTTTCGTTTGGCTTTTTGCTCGCTTCGCTTGTGAACTGTTCTCATATGTAAGTATCTTACGGCCCGATTCAGAAATTTTTGGATTCGCCACTGTATGTAAATTTGTATTGGCCAATGTTACTTTTAAAACCGTAACTCAAGGAAAATCATATTTCAAAGCGCAAGCCAAAACCTGATCGTAAAAAGTAAGTGTTACTCCTACGTCTAAGCATAAGCTAAAAATAGTCGGTGTTACTCCTAAGCCTAAGCATAAGCTAAAAATAGTCCTAATTCTAACCTAAGTGTTACTCCTAAGTCTAAGCATAAGCTAAAAATAGTCCTGAATTCTAACCTAAGTGTTACTCCTAAGCCTAAGCATAAGCTAAAAATAGTCCTGAATTCTAACCTAAGTGTTACTCCTAAGCCTAAGCATAAGCTAAAAATAGTCCTGAATTCTAACCTAAGTGTTACTCCTAAGCCTAAGCATAAGCTAAAAATAGTCCTGAATTCTAACCTAAGTGTTACTCCTAAGCCTAAGCATAAGCTAAAAATAGTCCTGAATTCTAACCTAAGTGTTACTCCTAAGCCTAAGCATAAGCTAAAAATAGTCCTAATTCTAACCTATTTGTTACTCATAAGCCTAATATAAGCTAAAAATAGTCCTGAATTCTAACCTAAGTGTTACTCCTAAGCCTAAACCTAAGCTAAAAACAGTCGAAATTCTAAAGTCTACTCAATTACAGTTGTGCGAAAAAAACTGGACGGCTCTAAAAATCATGGATCCAAAAAAATGATTAAAAAATTATCTTTCATTTCATATCACAGAAATATTCTAAGGCCTTTAAAACCAAAATCAACTCATTCGACGTAATTATTACATTATTACAAAATTTAATATTTCAAAATAACTTGCGTACACCATGCCACAATTTTCAAACCACTGTAATGTATATTAATTCAACGTGCCATGAACTTTATAGCTTGGCGTCGTTCCAAGATTTAGAAACTGCTATCCATGGCAGGGCCCATATTTACTTTTAGGGCCGTTTCGTTTTCAAGCTTGACTTCAATGCGTTAATTGTATTTTTTACAGTAAGCGGCCTTTTGGCGCGTTCACTGCAAATTCCAGTGAGTTGACTAATCAATTCAGCTAGCGAGTTGGTTATTTCTGAATTAATATCAGTAAAACAATAAACTCACTTTGAGTTGAGTTGATTCTTGCTTTGAGTTGAGTTGACTTTGGGTGAGTTGATTAACTAACTCAGAATGAATTGAAACCACTCAAAATTATGAGTTCTGATAGTCCTAACTCAGACTAAAATGAGTAGAATCAACTCACTGAAATTTACAGTGTTGTGGCTATTAAAACACTGTGCGCGCATTATTCCAAAACAAGAAATGCACAAACCGAACATTTATATTGCAAGATTTATTTTTCATGTCACTATTTAATTAAAGCTGGAATGCACCACATACGTATTTTGGGCAGCGTTCGAGCTGTTGTAATGATTGTTAAATATGTACAAGAGAGACAGCTTATATATGCAAATTAGAACGCGTTCTTAAAAAGTTTGGCGAGTAATATTTTAGAGTTGCAAATTTGAAACTGCGTTGACTAGTTTAATATTATATGCACGACATTGCATCAAAAACAATAAATACTAATTTGACAAGAATACAACTCGACTAGTATAGAAGATATAGAAGACAGATAAATATAAACAAGTATAGGAGGTTAAAGTCGACTTACCTCAAAAGTGTAACTCATTTTAAGCCAAACAATTCTTGCGCACAAAAATCTTAACAAAGTAGAAGGCTAACGGTTTTTTTACCATTGAGACATACCCCCTGCTCTGGGTACCCGTAGCGGTTATGCTCGACGGAAAACGTATCATCGGCGTGTACCAGGGTGCAACCGGAGGAGAAAAATAGCGGAGCCGGAGGTCAACAAAACTTGCCGGAGCCTGAGGCGAGGCGAAATTAGGCATTAAAAATGATGGTTAATTAGTTAATGTTGGCCAATATCTGCAATATGTTGTTAAGTTGTTTGGTTTTACGCTAGTTTTCTGCGAAATTTCGAACATTCTTTCCTGAAAATTGTGACAAAAATAAAACGAAACGCGCTAAACAGATATATTTTGCAAACTTATTTTAAATTTTATCACCGAAATTGCCAGAACCTCTGGCAAAAATTCTGCAGGATCCGGAGCCGGAGGCCGATTTCTGCCGGATCCGGAGCCTGAGACAGACCTCCGGTTGCACCCTGGCGTGTCCTGATTCAGTTTAAGGCTCAGAACTCTAGCCAAAATTGTGAATTAATCAGTTTCATAGACGGTAGCGTTTTTCAAAATTTCACAGTATACGTTTTGTTTCATCTTGTAATGCTGATTTTCTGAGATAAATATATTTCACCCAGAACATCGAATCCCTCTAATGCGGGGTTCACGTTACCGATTGTGCGCTTGGGATCTGTTTTGTCACCTACCCGTAGCAGGAGGTAGAAACAACCTATATGAATAGGTTGCTAGCTAGCTACTACCCATATGGGTACCTTACGTTTGTAGCTATGGGTAGCTAGTCTTCGGTTTGTTACCCATATGGGTACCTTGAGTTTGTTTTAACAATATTTATAGTTTGCGTAATTTTTTAGATTTTTTCCAAAGATATACTGTAAAAAAGACTAGACCAGACTTGTAAAACAAAACTCACTGTACTGAGCTGTTTAAAAAAGCAAGCTTGAAAGTGCATTATGTTGACATCTATATGGGCTACGAGTAGACATCTCGATGCTACCCATATGGGTAGGTCAAAATTTCAAATACCTAGCTATGTGCAACATTTTATTTTCTGTTGGTATCCATATGGGTAACAAAAAAGTTAGTGTGTACCGCCATGGGCACAGTGACAAAACAGGTACCAAGCGCACAATTGGTAACGTGAACCCCGCATAAAATGTTGCGCTGTGCAGCCATATTTTCAAATGTGTGTAGCACCTATTTTTGCAATTTATTCTCAAATGTGTGTAGCACCTATTTTCGCAATATATTCTCAAATGTGTGTAGCACCTATTTTCGCAATTTATTCTCAAATGTGTGTAGCACCTATTTTCGCAATTTATTCTCAAATGTGTGTAGCACCTATTTTTGCAATTTATTCTCAAATGTGTGTAGCACCTATTTTCGCAATTTATTCTCAAATGTGTGTAGCACCTATTTTTGCAATTTATTCTCGAATGTGTGTAGCACCTATTTTCGCAATTTATTCTCAAATGTGTGTTGCACCTATTTTCGCAATTAATCTCTAATGTGTGTTGCACCTATTTTCGCAATTTATTCTCAAATGTGTGTAGCACCTATTTTCGCAATTTATTCTCAAATGTGTGTAGCACCTATTTTCGCAATTTATTCTCAAGCGATTTAGCAGCTGCCATACTAACGTGGTATGCAGTAACAGGTTCAAATTATCAAAAAATGTGCAAAATTTCAAAGTTCACAAGTGCTTTGTGCTAAAATTAAACGACCTATCTGTACCACCCACCTGGTAATAAAGGTTCTACACGCATACAAATGACAATATTGGCACGGGCCCGTAGCCAAGGGGGTAAGGGTGGCTCAGCCTCTCTTTGAAAATTTTGACTCCTCTTAGAAAATTTTCAACCATGCTTATAAGTCAATAAAAACGTTTGTATGCTTCCTCTGGAAAATTTTTAGCCTCGGGCGTCCGCACAAAATTATGTTTGGGGGGCGCCGAATAATTTTAGGAGGTTTCTACAATTGCAATTCAAGATTGTTTACTTTTACATAGAGTCTATTTGGGGAGCACCAGCCAAATTTGGGGGTACGGCACCCCAATGCCCCCCAAGTGGGGACACCCTTACCCGCGCTAGCAAGATGAGCTGGCTACGGGCTTGTGTTGGCACTCGAACCAGCTCGGCGTATTACCATCTGATTACGGCATGATTAACAACGTCGCGTCGTTTTTCAAAGCCACCGGTCCCACTTTGGGACTCCAAGCGGGCGCTGGTTGCCCACGGAACCACCTTTTTTGAATTTATTATGTCTTCCAGGGTCAGCTCGTATCCGCCTGTCACACGAGTTGTTACTTGTCGAGTTGTATTCTTGTCAAATTAGTATTTATTGTTTTTGATGCAATGTCGTGCATATAATATTAAACTTACTCAACGCAGTTTCAAATTCGCAACTTGAAAATATTACTCGCCAAACTTTTTAAGAACGCGTTCTAATTTGCATATATAAGCTGTCTCTCTTGTACATATTTAACAATCAGTACAACAGCTCGAACGCTGCTCAAAATACGTATGTGGGTCGTTCCAGCTTTAATTAAAATAGTGACATGAAAATAAATCTTGCAATATAAATGTTCGGTTTGTGCATTTCTTGTTTCGGAATAATGCGCGCACAGTGTTTTAATAGCCACAACACTGTAAATTTCAGTGAGTTGATCCACTCATTTTAGCTTGAGTTAGGACTATCAGAACTCATACTTTTTGAGTGGTTTCAATTCATCCTGAGTTAGTTAGTCAACTCACCCAAAGTCAACTCAACTCACAAGCAAGAATCAACTCAACTCAAAGTGAGTTTATTGTTTTACTGATATTAATTCAGAAATAACCAACTCGCTAGCTGAATTGATTAGTCAACTCAATGGAATTTGCAGTGAACGCGCCAAAAGGCCGCTTACTGTAAAAAATACAATTAACGCATTGAAGTGCAAGCTAGAAAACGAAACGGCCGTGAAAAGTAAATATGGGCCTTGCCATGGATAGCAGTTTCTAAATCTTGGAACGACGCCAAGCTATAAAGTTCATGGCACGTTGAATTAATATACATTACAAGTGGTTTGAAAATTGTGGCATGGTGTACGCAAGTTATTTTGAAATATTAAATTTTGTAATAATGTAATAATTACGTCGAATGAGTTGATTTTGGTTTTAAAGGCCTTAGAATATTTCTGTGATATGAAATGAAAGATAATTTTTTAATCATTTTTTTTGGATCCAATGATTTTTAGAGCCGTCCAGCTTTTTTGCTCGCTTCGCCTTGTGAACTGTTCTCATAATGTAAGTATCTTACGGCCCGATTCTAGAAATTTTTGGATTCGCCACTAGTATGTAAAATTTAGTATTGGCCAATGTTACCCTCTTTAAAACCGTAACTCAAGGAAAATCATATTTCAAAGCGCAAGCCAAAACCTGATCCGTAAAAAAGATAAGTGTTACCTCCTACGCTCTAAGCATAAGCTAAAAGTAGTCGGCGTTACTCCTAAGCCTAAGCATAAGCTAAAAATAGTCCTGAATTCTAAGCCTAAGTGCTTACTCTCTAAGCCTAAGCATAAGCTAAAAATAGTCCTGAATTCTAACCTAAGTGTTACTCCCTAAGCTAAGAATAAGCTAAAAAATAGTCCCTAATTCTAACCTCAGTGTTACTCCTAAGCTAAGCATAAGCTAAAAATAGTCCTGAACTCTAACTCAAGTGTTAATTTTAGACCTAAATATAAGCCCTTAGTCCTGGAATTCTAACCTAAGTGTTACTCCTAAGCCTAAAGCATAAGCTAAAAATAATCCCTAACTCTAACCTAGTGTTACTCCCTAAGCCTAAGCATAAGCTAAAAATAGCCTCTGTAATAAGAATACAGTGTTACTCCTAAGCCTAAGCTAAGCTAAAAATAGTCCTGAATTCTAACCTAAGTGTTACTCCTAAGCCTAAACCTAAGCTAAAAACAGTCGAAACTCTTAGAGTCTACCCAATTACAGTTGTGCGAAAAAAACCTGGACGGCTCTAAAAATCATGGGATCCAAAAAAATGATTAAAAAATTATCTTTCATTTCATATCACAAAAATATTTTAAGGCCTTTAAAACCAAAATCAACTCATTCGACGTAATTATTACATTATTACAAAATTTAATATTTCAAAAGAACTTGTGAATATCATGCCAACATTTTCAAACCACTTGTAATGTATATTAATTCAACGTGCCATGAACTTTATAGCTTGGCGTCGTTCCAAGATTTAGAAACTGTCATCCATGGCAGGGCCCATACTCACTTTTAGGGCCGTTTCGTTTTCAGCTTTAATTTCAATGCGTTAATTGTATTTTTTACAGTAATCGGCCTTTTGGAGCGTTCACTGCAAATTCAAGTGAGGTGACTAATCAATAAAGCTAGCGAGTTGGTTATTTCTTAATTAATATCAGTAAAACAATAAACTCAGTTTGAGTTGAGTTGATTCTTGCTTTGAGTTGAGTTGACTTTGGGTGAGTTGATTAACTAACTCAGAATGAATTGAAACCACTCAAAATTATGAGTTCTGATAGAATTTTTTACTAGATGAAATGAGTAGAACAACTCACTGAAATTACAGTGTTGTGGCTATAAAACACTGTGGGCATATCCAAAACAAGAAAGCACAAACCGAACATTATATGCAAGATTTATTTTTCATGTCACTATTTAATTAAAGCTGGAAGCACCACATACGTATTTGGGAGCGTTCGAGCTGTTGTAATGATTGTTAAATATGTACAAGAGAGACAGCTATATATGCAAATAGAAGCGTTCTTAAAAAGTTTGGGAGTAATATTTAGAGTGAAATTTGAAACTGCGTTGACTAGTTTAATATATATGCACGACATTGCACAAAAACAATAAATACTAATTTGACAATAATAATACTCTGACAAGTAACAACTCGTGTGACAGGCAGGCGGATACGAGCTGACCTGGAAGACATAATAAATCAAAAAAAGGTGGTCCGTGGGCAACCAGCGCCCGCTTGGAGCCCAAGTGGGACGGTGGCTTGAAAAACGACGCGACGTGTAATCATGCCGTAATCAGAGGTAATACGCCGAGCTGGTTCGAGTGCAACACAAGCCCGTAGCCAGCTCATCTTGCTAGCGCGGGTAAGGGCGTCCCCACTTGGGCATCGGGCGCCGTACCCCAAATTGGCTGGTGCTCCCCAAATAGACTCTGAGTAAAAGTAAACAATCTTGAATTGCAATTGTAGAAACCTCCTAAATATTCGGCGCCCCCCAAACATAATTTGTGCAATGCCGAGGCTAAAAATTTCCAGAGGAAGCATACAAACGTTTTTATTGACTTATAAGCATGCCTAGTTTCTGAAGAGGAGTCAAAATTTCAAAGAGAGGCTGAGCCACCCTACCCCCTTGGCTACGGGCCCGGCCAAGATGCTGATTGTATGCGTGTAGAACCTTTATTACCAGGTGGGTGGTACAGATAGGTGTTAATTTAGCACAAAGCACTTGGAACTTTGAAATTTGCACATTTTTAGAATCGAACCTGTTACTGCATACCATGTTAGTATGGAGCTGCTAAATCGCTTGAGAATAAATTGCGAAAATAGGTGCTACACACATTGAGAATAAATTGCGAAAATAGGTGCTAACACATTGAGAATAAATTGCGAAATAGGGCAACACACATAGAGATTAATTGCGAAAATAGGGCAACACACATTTGAAAATAAATTGCGAAAATAGGTGCTAACACATCGAGAATAAATTGCAAAATAAGGGTGCTAACACATTGAGAATAAATTGCGAAAAGAAGGCGCTACATACATTGAGAATAAATTGCAAGAGGTGCTAACACATTGAGAATAAATTGCGAAAATAGGTGCTACACACATTGAGAATAAATTGCGAAAATAGGTGCTACACACATTGAAAATATATTGCGAAAATAGGTGCTACACACATTGAGAATAAATTGCAAAAAAATAGGTGCTAACACATTGAAAATATGGCTGCACAGCGCAACATTTATGCGGGGTTCACGTTACCAATTGTGTGCTTGGTACCTGTTTTGTCACTGTGCCCATGGCGGTACACACTTTTTTGTTACCTATATGGATACCAACAGAAAATAAAAGGTGGTTGCACATAGCTAGGTTTTTGAAATATTGACCTACCCATATGGGTAGAGCCGAGATGTCTACTCGTAGCCCATATAGATGTCAACATAATGTACTTTAAGTCTTTTTTAAACAGCTCAGTAAATGAGTTTTGTTCTACAAGCTGGTCTAGCTTTTTTAAAATATTTTTTTGGAAAAAATCTAAAAAATTACGCAAACTATAAATATTGTTAAAACAAACTCAAGGTACCCATATGGACAAACGACCAGCTACCCATAGCTACAAACGTAAGGTACCCATATGGAGTAGCTAGCTAGCAACCTATTCATATAGGTGTTCTACCTCCTGCTACGAGTGATAGATAATAACCCAGCTGCTACTTGGTAATGTACGCCGATATAGGATCGAGTTCTGGTGAAATATATTTATCTCAGAAAATCAGATACAAGATGAAACAAAACGTATACTGGAAATTTGAAAAAACGCTACCGTCTAGAAACTGATAATCAAATTTCGCTAATTTTTAAGCCTTAAACTGAATCAGGAACGCCAGGGTGAACCGGAGGTCTGTCTCAGGCTCCGGATCCGGCAGAAATCGGCCTCCGGCTCCGGACCTGAGAATTTTTGCAGAGGTTCTGGAATTCGGTGATAAAATTTAAGAGTGAAAATATCTGTTTAGCGCGTTTCGTTTATTTTGCACAATTTTCAGGAAAGAATGTTCGAAATTTCGAGAAGTCAGCGTAAAACCAAACAACTTAACAACATATGAGATATGGCAACATAACTAATTAACCACATTTTTAATGCCTAATTTCGCCTCGCCTCAGGCTCCGGAAGTTTGTTGACCTCCGGCTCCGCTATTTTTCTCCTCCGGTGACCCGCATGCTGAGATACGTTTTCCGCTCAACAACCGCCGCTACGGACCCAGAGAGGGGAGTCTCAAGAAAAAAACCGTAGCCTTCTACTTTGTTAGATTTTTGTGCGAAGAATGTTTTTAAAATGAGTAACTTTTAGTAAGTCGATTTAACCTCCTATACTTGTTTATATTTATCTGTCTTCTATATCTTCTATACTAGTCGAGTGATTCTTGAAATAGTATTTATGTTTTTATGCAATGTCGTGATATAATATTAAACTAGTCAACGCAGTTTCAAATTGAACTCTAAAATATTACTCGCAAACTTTTTAAGAACGCGTCTAATGATATATAAGCTGTCTCTCTTGTACATATTTAACAACATTACAACAGCTCGAACGCTGCCAAAATACGTATGTGGTGATCCAGCTTTAATAAATAGTGACATGAAAAATAAATCTTGAATAAATTTCGGTTTGTGATTTCTTGTTTTGGAAAGCGGAAGGTTAATAGCCACAACACCTGTAATTTAGTGAGTTGTTCTACTCATTTTAGTCTGAGTTAGGACTATAGAACTCATAATTTTGAGTGGTTTCAATTCATTCTGAGTTAGTTAATCACTCACAAAGTCACTAACTAAAGAATAAAACTAACTCAAATGAGTTTATTGTTTTACTGATATTAATTCAGAAATAACCAACTCGCTAGCTGAATGATTAGTCAACTCACTGGAATTTGCAGTGAACGCGCAAAAGGCCGCTTACTTAAAAAATACAATTAACGCATTGAAGTAAGCTTGAAAACGAAACGGCCCTAAAAGTAAATATGGGCCCTGCCATGGATAGCAGTTTCTAAATCTTGGAACGACGCCAAGCTATAAAGTTCATGGCACGTTGAATTAATATACATTACAGTGGTTTGAAAATTGTGGCATGGTGTACGCAAGTTATTTTGAAATATTAAATTTTGTAATAATGTAATAATTACGTCGAATGAGTTGATTTTGGTTTTAAAGGCCTTAGAATATTTCTGTGATATGAAATGAAAGATAATTTTTTAATCATTTTTTTGGATCCATGATTTTTAGAGCCGTCCAGTTTTTTTCGCACAACTGTAATTGAGTAGACTTTAGAATTTCGACTGTTTTTAGCTTAGGTTTAGGCTTAGGAGTAACACTTAGGTTAGAATTCAGGACTATTTTTAGCTTAGCTTAGGCTTAGGAGTAACACTTAGGTTAGAATTCAGGACTATTTTTAGCTTATGCTTAGGCTTAGGAGTAACACTTAGGTTAGAATTCAGGACTATTTTTAGCTTATGCTTAGGCTTAGGAGTAACACTTAGGTTAGAATTCAGGACTATTTTTAGCTTATGCTTAGGCTTAGGAGTAACACTTAGGTTAGAATTCAGGACTATTTTTAGCTTATGCTTAGGCTTAGGAGTAACACTTAGGTTAGAATTCAGGACTATTTTTAGCTTATGCTTAGGCTTAGGAGTAACACTTAGGTTAGAATTCAGGACTATTTTTAGCTTATGCTTAGGCTTAGGAGTAACACTTAGGTTAGAATTCAGGACTATTTTTAGCTTATGCTTAGGCTTAGGAGTAACACCGACTATTTTTAGCTTATGCTTAGACGTAGGAGTAACACTTACTTTTTACGATCAGGTTTTGGCTTGCGCTTTGAAATATGATTTTCCTTGAGTTACGGTTTTAAAAGTAACATTGGCCAATACAAATTTACATACAGTGGCGAATCCAAAAATTTCTGAATCGGGCCGTAAGATACTTACATATGAGAACAGTTCACAAGCGAAGCGAGCAAAAAGCCAAACGAAACGTTGTTTTAATAATAAAAAACTTGGCCAATGTTACCTTGAGGGGCGTAACACTAGATTAAGCGTACTCCCAAGCCTAAGTCTAAGCGTAAGCGTTGCAAAAACGACTTCTTAAGCCTAAACCTAAGCAAAAAAATGTAATCTACAATCTAAACCTACTCTTTTATAGACCCACCAGAAACCTGGACGCCCCTTAATGTATAACATGGGCCAAAAACTTAGTGTAAAATATCAGTTTGTATTTTTATTTAAGGGCGTATGGCTTGGGTGGCTTGATTTTACATCTAATTTTATTCAAAACAACTTCCAACGTAGGTTTAAAATAACACCCAACGTTAAGCTTAAAAATTGACAAATTGAACTTGCTCGTTTAAACGCCGTATTCAACGCTCCAGCGTCTCTTGTGCTTCGTTCTTCAATCCGGCATTCAAACGGATGAAAACATTCAGTTACACAGACTCGAATAGTTTCCATCGCTGTTGCGGTTCGTTTCAACTGGGAAGAGCTTTTCATGGACAAATTCTGGCTTCCAACCGAAATGGATTCAGTGAGAGCGCGAGTTCTCCTTTGTCGAACGGTGAACTCGTGGTTGAAACTTCTTTGAGGCTTGGGTTCATGAGCTACTCCTTTAGGAGCGACAGAGTTCTCGGTGATTATTGAGTCTTGGAGTTCAGGCGTTGTCCTTGAGCGAGAGCGTTGGGCAACAAACGATGCCCGAAAGTGTTTCGATTCACATTTGGTCGGATTTGGTTGTTTGCGACCGCATTTTCGGGTTAGGATTATTGGTTCTGAAACAGATATTAGCCTATTAATGGTCTGTTCCCACGTACAAGTATTTTTTCTTGAACTGCATTTGTTGTGATTTGTAACTGCAAATTGCAACTGCAAGTATTTAAAAGTATATCTTGTGATCAAAATTGCACATGTACCGTAGTGACCAGAATAAGACAGGGGTAACGAGAGGGGTGTTCATATCTTGAGTTCCAATCAATAGGGGATCGGATACCTAATAAGGGTCCGTAAACGGATAGAGTCCCTGAAAACTCTAGTTAGAGAGTATACCTATAAAGAGTCCATAAGTGGATCGCGTTAGTCGAATTTGACTCTGGTGGAGTCTAATTTAACTGCGACGGAGTCGAATTTGGCTGAGTCCGGAAAAGCCTATTTTGAAAAGCGTCAATTTGACCCATCATTTCTTGCAGTTGGCCAGAAAAAGATAAATACTATTTTACCTTCAAATTCAACTGAATTCGCACGTTGTTTTCGGAACCAAAACACAAGACAGGCGTTGTGGTTAGGATTCGCACAAGGTGTGGCGTCCGCAATGCCACGAATACAGTCTTGTTTTAGAGAATTATTGGTAAATTGTCGATCGCATTGGATACAGGATAGCGGAGCGGCTGAAAAACGTTCGGATAACGTCACGTCCTGATATTAACTCAGAACTAATTCTGTAGCTGAGTTAATTAATCAAATCACTGGAATTTACAGCGTTCTTTTTGCAAAAACTTGAGACATTCAGTGAAGGTTTGGTTTATTCGAACTTTACTTAATTTTGCAAAGCAAAAACTGTTGAATTTTTATAGAAACGAAAACGGTCAAAGCACTTTTGTGAAATCACTTTATATAAGCAAGAGTGGATAATCACTATTTAAACCAGAGTGCGCAACTTGGGCTCATTCTGTGTAGAAAAGAATGTACCCGGCACGCGTGTGCTTTTTTACCCTACATCCCGTTTGTTTAGAGGGGAGGCTACAACCGGTGCGAACCATGACACTTTATGTATGCGGCATCAAACATGCTCTCCTTATAGTTTAATTTAGGGGTATTCATGAAATAGCGACCCCCCTGTAAACAAGGGGGCGGTCAACCAAAAATGCAATGCCCGGTGATACATTTTGTACCATGCGGAACCCCAAGAGTTGCACACTCTTGTATAATGCACTCTTGATATAAGTAAATGTTAAAGTTTAGTTAATTAAATGTGGATTTTAATTGACCTAAATTTTGATTCACTTCCCGCTCCGGGTCCAACAAACGTTGCCAACTTTTGGTTTCTATACTTCCGCTAGATTGCAGATGTGTTATCGATTTACCACCGGATATACGCGACTCACCGGAACTTTGAACCGAATAAGTTCCGTCGGCGATAAATTGAACAATCACACAAACCAAAGTGATAAATTTTACTATCATTGTGCTATCGCACGCCAGTGGTGACACAGGTTTATGAAGGTAAAACGCGTTCATTTGTTCACTATAATATATACATTAATTTGCTTAAAATCACGCGATTAATAACATTAAAGTTTAAATCTTTGAAAATGACCTAAAATTATTAAATTTTAAAAATTTAATTCAAAATTATATCGGATCGGCCGGTTTCCCACGGCCGGAATAAGGAACAAGGACCAGAAGAGATATGGGTCCTATTAATAATGACTAAAATTGGAACGAACCGTTATTCCACGGCCGGATCCAGAAACAAGGACCGGATGAGAGATCTGGCCTATTAATAAATACTAAAATATTGTGGTTTTCATATCTGTATTTTTAAATCATTAATTAAATGGCTAATATAAAGATACATTAGTTGAACATGATTAAAAAGACACCTGTTGATTGGTTGAAATACTGTTAAATTCTAGTTTAATTTAAACTTTTACTTTTAGTGTAGCTGCTAGGTTGCCGTACGCGTTTAAGAATAAGTGATTTTTAATGATTCTGAAAAACAATAAACTTACTTATTTAATGGCTATGTTTCTGAAATCTTACTTTAGTATTTACTTAAATTAATAAACTTAACCCTGTCTCACATGAATATTTTCAATTCCATATGAGATGTAATTTCAACGTTGGTTGCCATACACGTTTAAGATTAAGTGATTTTTGCAGATTCTGAAAAACATTACACTTTACGTATTTAATGGCTGGGTTTCTGAAATCTTCCTTTAGTATTTAGTTAATCGCTTAGCTCGCCGACTTAAAGTAGATATATAACTTTTTGGGCAAAAAACAAATTACCACAAAATGTGGTCATATCAAGAAAAGCAAAGTTGCACTTTATATTAACGAGGCATCATGAGTATATAATTTTAATTAGAACAAGGTTAATATGTCTGATCTGTTAATCTTAAATGCATCAAATTTAGTCATCGACCTTAATATTTAACTTAAGTAAGCTTTTCAAAAACGACAAAATGGTTAAGTAAATGCTTAGCACGTACTTAAACAAGTCGTACTTAAGTAGGTTTCCAGAAACCCAGTCATTGTCATAGTAAATATTTCTATTTCGTTTATTACTTAATATAATATTTTATATACAGATTGGAACTGCATGTCTCTGTTACTTCCGCCACCAGAGCGAGGTTACTTGAGTTACATATCCCCATTCATTCCAGAGTAGCTGTTTACCTGTACCAGCAACATTCCCAATTTCTTCAAATTTAAATAGGTTTTAAACTGATTAAATTAAACTAAACGCTGCAGACAGGAGTAAAAACTCTTTAGGGTCGGTGAAATCAAAAACATTGTTTCATTACATGAACACGCGACCCGTTGGCGGATACAAGGTGCCACCAAGGACATACCTTCGAACAGGAATCAAATCATAGCCGCTATTTTGTATTAAAATTTATTACTAAAAATTGCGTTTGGCTTCTTGCTTCCTTCGCTCACGAGTTTTTTTTTCAATATCGCAAACCTGGCGCGCCCCTGTTAAAACAATTTTTGGATTAAACGTTGGAGTCACCCTGCGATATACTTGAAAATATATGTATATATATATAAATATATAAACATATATATATGTTTATATATATATATATATATATATATATATATATATATATATATATATATATATATATATATATATATGAACACAGTAGGGTGCTCATTTTGCATACAATACGATCAAAAGAAACCCGACTTTTCGGCCACAATTAGCAATATTAACAGAATAATGCCATTTTAGGTATTTTTCTTTTGAAATTCCAGCTAAATCTGAAAGCTAGCTTTAAACTACGCGTTTCCGTAGTCAGAAGGCAGCCAACGGTCATTTTGCATGGAAAAAATTTTGACCCGACTCCAGAAAAGATTTATTTTTATATTTAAATTTCCTTGAAATCGTTGCATGTTCCTTTGAAATTTTTTGACCCCTATAACACGTTGAACGAACTAGAAGATTATTAAGCTAAAACAATAAGGTCAATGTAAAGAACAGGAGCGGAACAGTATTATAAGCTTATTCATAAGCCTTAGTCTATGCCTAAGCGTAAGAATGAGTTCATTCTTAAGCCTAAGCCTAAGCCTAAGCCAAGCAAAAAATAGTCTAAAGCCTAAGCTTACTGCGTTGTAGTTCCACAGAAAAACGTTCCGCCCCTGATCTTTACATGGGCCAACAATAGATACCGTTTTTAATCAAATTAATTTTGAAATATAAGTTTTAAAATTGTACAGAAGTTGATACGTCATAATTAACTGAGTTGAAATTTACAATAGTCTTATAAAATTTTCAGAACATTCTAGAACGTGCTTCATTTAGAACGAAAGAATATTATGAAAGTCTGAATTTGACCTTTAATTAAGTGGCACTGCAGTCCACTAATTGTCAATCTGTAATAGATTTTAAACCGCTAGCTGCGGTAACTGCAGGTCTCAAAATTTTTACAGAAGGTGGTGTGGAAATAAAATGACCTTAGCATGTTGGTATAAACCAGTTTACCGCTGAGAAAAATAATTACATAACCGAAATTTTGTTTAGCGGTTTAACCCGATGGTTTCGCGGTTCGGAAAATGATCAGAGGCAGAACGTATTTTCTGTGAGACTACAATAGGTATAAGCTTAAGTTTGAGACTATTTTTTGCTTTAGCTCAGGCTAAAGCTTTAGGCTTAAGTGTAAGCTCATTTTTACGCTTAGGCTTAGAAATATGCTTATATTAATGTTACGGCGCCGTTCGGAATATACTTTGGCACAAAAACAACTGTAATTAAGAAACATTTAAGAGAATGATTGACTGTTGTTTTCAAATTGAAGGGAACAAAACAGACAAAAGCTAAAAATAAAGTATTAAATTTCTCGCTTAGAGCGGAAAATAGGCCGAAGTCCATTCGCTAAAATCGTACATTTTCTCACGGGTCAATTTCTATGTTATGCCAGATTGCTTTGAAAAATTAACCGTGGGATGAAATGCTACAGTCTCGCTGTCGTGAGAGTTCTTTTGTGAATTTTTTCTGATGTAAATATGCGCCCAAGGGCGTGGCGAAAGGGGCGTTAGGTGTCATCCCCCTTAGGGATTTTGGCCAATGTTACTTTAAGGGGGCCGTAACAGTAGATTAAGCGTATTCCTAAGCCTAAGGCTAAGCCTAAGCGTTTCAAAAATGAGTTCCTAAGCCTAAGCCTAAGCCCACGCCTAAGCCTAAGCCTAAGCCTAAGCAAAAAATGTAATCTAGAATCTAAACCTACTCTTTTATAGACCACCAAAAACCTGGATCCCCCTTAAAGTATCATCGGCCGGGATTTTATATTTCGCTGTTAACGGTTACCCGTTGAAATTTTGATAGATCGTAACCCCCGTTTCCGAGCTCATGGCTACATACATGTATACGAATGGTTGAAGATTAATGCAAGCATAGCATTGCTTGTTGGCACCGCAAGGTCTTGAAGAGTACAAATGGCACTTATATAAAAAATTACTTTTAGGAAATATTAGACACTGCAGCATGGGGGGGCCTTATCATTTTGTTTGCATAAAAATTTTCTGAGGGGAAAAAATTGTAATGTAAGAGGACCTTACCATTTTGTCACAAAAAAATTTTGACAGTGGAAATCTGTCGGTATCAATGATTTTTTAGCACAATCAGAATGCATAAGTGTTTTGAATTAACAAAATCACCACACTGCAAGAGCGTCCTTTTTGCGTTGATTTTGACTGAATTTCAACAGAAAGTCTAGATTTTGAATCTTACTCTCTAAAAACTTAAACTAACTTGATTTAAGCTTAAGCTAATACGGCAGCATAAAACTAGTTTTCTAGATTAACAAAACTAACAGGTAGGTTTACGCTTAAACTCATTTAAAATCTTACACATATTTTTAGTTTAACCCCTTCTCACAAGTGTTTAACAATTGCAACACGTATACATAGTACTAAATCACCATAAGACGTGAGAGCCCCCTCGGTCTCGAGCGTCAAGCTCCTATAGCTGAGTGGTGATGCTATACGCCTCCCACTCCCGTCACCGGAGTTCGAATCCTAGCATTAAAGTATGTCTCGGGGGAAATAAAAAATATTCATGTGATGAAGGGTTAAGCGAAAAATTTTCAGTTTACTATCTTTAAGCTAAACTTAATGAATTATTTGATACACATCGCTTTTGGGCTGCATTTGTTACTTAAACCAATGTAAGTTGAAACTTAAACTTGCGTTAAACTTAAAATATGTTAGTCTAAATTAAACTTATAATTCTAGTATAGTTAGTCCATCCAGCCATTTAGTTTAATACGTAAACTAATATTCAAGTTTGGTTAAGCTATAATTTAAGTTTAAGTTTTTGAGAGTATCTTAAAATTATAGACGGCTAATGAAATTAAAAATATTTATATGCGACATATGGATAAGTTTGTCATTTTTCGAACAATTTTAAACTATTAAACCAGAACTTGAAGCATTTTGTTCGAGATATTTGAATGCTACGTAACATAACAGAAAAATTAAAGTTAAATATTTGAAAAATTGGCCAATGTAAAGAACAGGGGCGGAACAGTAATACAAGCATATTCATAAGCATAAGCCTAAGCCTAAAGCCAGGCAAAAAATAGTCTAAAGCTTAAGCTTACTCTATCCTAGTCCAACACAAAAACGGTCCGCCCCTGATGTTTACATGGGCCAAAAAATTAAACCAAAAATCCTCACAGAATCAAAATGTCAACTTTTAATATTAAAATAATACTATTTTATCTCTGAAAAGTAGCTAATTTAACAATACACAAGCTAATATTGAAATACATAGCAGTTTCAGCGGTTAATATTAAACTAAGGCGCCCCGTTGGTCTAGAATTTCAATCCTTTGGAGGAAACCTTACTTGACTTCGAATTTGACTGACCAAGTAATAGAATCCGAGTATTTAATGAGAGGTCTAAAGATCACGACAGAGTCAGACATAATGTCAATAAAGCTGACGCGTCGCGGTCTGTGACATTCTCTCATGAGAAGCGACCATTGCAAAGTGGAACCCTGTCAGTTTGCTGGCGGATCCAAGAGGGCCTACCTAGGCCTAGCCCCCCAACCCCAATAGAGATCAAAACCAATGCGTTTTTTGTATTAATATTTAGCACTAAGTTTCAATTTGGCTTCACGCTCGCGGTATCAGCTCGCTTTTTCACTACTGTATATCGCTCGCCTCACCGTCAAAATAGTCAACATCAGCCACTGTTCCAATCAAAGTACTTCTTTGACTACACAATTCAATTCTAACAGGGTGATGTGGTAGACTATACTATGAAATATTTCAATCAATTTTGGTAAGTTTTTCGCTAAAAAATAATTTTAAAATATGAGTATTTTTCAAAAAATTCAAAAAATATCATAAATTTTGCAAGCTGTAATTCGCTGATCCAGTCGGATAATCGCAGACCCGCAACGAGTCGTGAGTAACACACGATGTTTTCAGTGAAATTGGCAAACGCAAGACGAAATTAAATCTTGAAATACTTTAATCTGTTTACTGAAGATATTAAAGTTGGACGAAGGCTTTAGTCCCGTTGCCAGATCACCTTGCTGGAGGCTAAAAATTCTTTCAGAAAGGGCATACAACAGTCTCAATGACGTTCAATCAAGGTTGAAAATTTTTGGCCAATGTACAGGGACGAAACAGTATTATAAGCATACTCCTAAGCCTAACCCAAGCCTAAGCCTAAGCCTATTAATCGTAACAATGAAAATAATTCTAAGCCTATTAGCCTAAGCCCTAAGCGTAAGAATGAGTTTATTCCCAAGCTTATGCCTTAGCCTAAGACTTAGCCAAGCAAAAAAATTAGTCTAAAGCTTAAGTTTACCACACTCTAGTCCCACAGAAAAACCGTCTGCCCCAGATGTTTACATGGGCCAAAATTTTCAAGTGTGGCCAAGAAACCAGGGAGCTGAGCCTTATGGATAGACAAAAGTGGTGGCTAAAAATACTACTGGGACTAAAACAATCCAAACGGGATTTCGGCCCCTGCCGTGTCTTTGACTGCAGGTCTGTTTGACACTGTAGCATTTTAAGTAAACTTTTTTCAAATAAATATAAATGTTTGTAATTGTTTCGTTAAAAATTACAAATTCCGGAAATAAATCGTACCGGAACCGCGTACCGATTTTTACCGGAAACGAATATCTGGTTATTTAGAACCTAGTAAGTGGCCGCAGTGCAACGCATATTTGAAACCACCCGAATACTATGATATCTTCAATTTGTTGTACACCGTCCTTTCAAAATAAGCCTCAAATACGTTTTTCCGTCTATTTATTTACATTGGTTCCGGGGCGTTGCTGGTTCTTAGGCAGCGGTTCTGTAATCTTCGAGCCACTGGACTTCCGCCGAATTCTAAAGCCAATGTAATTCGCACGTTGTTTCGAAATATTGTTTCATGCGTCCAGGTAAAGATCAGGAGCGGAACGTTTTTCAACGGGATTGCAACAGAGTAAACTTTTCAGGCTATTTTTTGCTTAGGCTTAGACTAAGGTATATGCTCATTCTTACGCATAGGCTTAAGCTTACGCTTAGGCTTAAGCTTACGGTTAAGCTTTAAGTATATGTTTATACTACTGTTACGGCCCTGTTCTATACATTGGCTGCAACATATCACTAGCTGGATGTTTGATTTAGACAAGGTCCCGTATTCTCAAACGTGTATACCACCTAACACTAGTTGGTGATACGTCTTGTAACTTTCGAAGCAGTGAATGCTAAAGCTTAAAATTCAGCACATTCTTCGCGTATGACTTGTTCTACTACAGTACCGATTTTGAATTCCACAACTGTAATAGTGAAGTGAGTTAGAAAAACTATTACTAATTGATGATTGTTGCTACACTTTGAATACCAATGAGTTGATTAATCAACTCAGCTAGTGAGTTAATTATTTTTGACACTAAACATTAATTCACTCTGAGTTGGGTTGATTTCAGGTGCGTTGATTAAGTCAGAATGAGTTGATTCAAGTCAGAATTCGGAGTTCTGTCAGTCCTAACTCAGACTAAGTGATTCAACTCATTGTGAGTTAAAATCAACTCACTGAAATTTACAGTGTATACACAATTGACAATATGGGTTTTGATTTATATTCAGATTCTATATCCCTTATACTCTGCGAGAGTAATTTCTGTATATCTTATTTTATTAATAGCGATGTGAGACTGTGTAAATAAACGTTAATAAACGGTATGTTGGCCCAATTTGTTCGGTTTCCATGAGAATTTAATAAACCCGGAACCTAAAATTAGAACAAACGGTTCATTTTAAAACAGATTAAGCTGTATAAAGCGGTAATGTTTGATCTGTGACGTAATAAAGCAAACCGACTAACGTAGTGATCCGAATAAGGGAGGTAATAAGAAGGTAGGAGGTCCCAAGCTAAGTGCACCACCAGAATATTTGGTAATGATGTCATGTGAAAAACAATCAAAAACGACCTGCAGTAGATGCAAGCTTCTAATTTTTTACTCAATATAAACGTCTATTTGCATTTTGTTAAGGAATCCATATGATGCAGTAGCCATCCTTTTATTATCAAGAGCCGATAATACTTTTTTCAACAAGAGTGTACAACTCGACACATTCTGTGTACACTGTAAATTGCAATGAGTTGATTAATCAATTCAGCAAGCGAGTACGTTATTTCTGAATTAATATCAGTAAACATTAACTCACTCTGAGTTGAGTTGATTCTCAGTCTGAGTTGAGTTGACTCTGGATGAGTTGACTAATTGACTCAGAATGAATTGAATCAACTCAATATTTTGAGTTCTGATAGTCCTAACTCAGACTGAGTGATTCAACTCATTCTGAGTTAAAATCAACTCACTGAAATTTACAGTGTACAAAACAATGTACCCAGCACACGTTGCGTTTTTAGAAATTTCGCTAAATAGGGAGGTCAAGTTTGTTTCATTGACTAAAATCAGTAAAAATTTGCGGGCACTAAATGATCCACTTATTTTCTTGAACAACTTTATGCGTATTGAGTGTGATAACCAACCCCCCTTTCCCCGAATCAGGGGGAAGCAGGCTAACATGCAACATGCGGTGGTACATTTCGTGCCATGGCCTAGCGAGTCAGTTGCACACTCTTCCGAACGATGGACATCGTCGACTCTTGCTTATACGTACATACCGATGCCAATGCTATAAGCTGCGGCAGATTTTCAAGAAAACTAATATTCTAAGCTAAACGACAGAAGCTAAAATCATCGGATAATCCAAGTAAAGAACATACACAAAGAACATTTTGCTTGTTACAGCAACAAAATCATCTAAACAGGGGGGCGTATGTCGGTTCAGCCTCTGTTTACCAGCAAATAAACGGCTGTAATGGATAAAATGCTAAATTTGTCTTAATAGCTTATCCATTCGATTTCAGCGGTAAGTGAAGCATTAAACCTGCTACAAATATTTCGATGATAACAACAACGCTCATTTTTGCTTCTCGTATCACAAGGATTCTTACGAAGATTAAACCGGCTGCATTAGTTGTCGAGTCGTTGATACGACTTATCAAGTAATCTTAGTAGCACAAATTGCCGCTGGAGTACAAGGTAGAGGCCAGTGGTGCATCCACAAATTACGTATTGAAGGGTACCGATGCAGTGGCGGATCCCGAGATTTCTAACGGCGAGTCGGGCTTATAATTGTTATGAAGCACCATTTTTACTGTATGCTATATATGCCATTGGCAGTGAAAAATTGTAAGGTATGAACATACTTATTTTGTTACCAAAATTTTTTTAGTTAAAAAATTGTAAGGTAGGGACTTTACCATTTTATCGCCGACAAATTATCTGAGGGTAAAAATTGTAAGGTAAAAACATTATCATTTTGTCACCAAAACAATTTCGTTATAAAAATACTGGAAATTGAGTTATTTTTTGTTTATTGCATAATATCAGGAGTGGGTAATTGCTATTTAAGAAGAGTGTACAACTGGACACATTCTCCGTAGAAACGAATGTACCCGGCACGCGTTGCGTTATTGCCATGCCCCCCTTTATATAGTAGGGTGGTACAACCGGTGCTAACAATGGCACTTTATGTATGCAGCGTCACACATGCTTCCTATATAGTTTAATTTAGGGGTATTCGTAAATTAGTGACCCCCTCTAAACAAGGAAGGTCGGCCAAAAACGCAACACCCGATTGCACGTTTTGTACCATTCGTAACCCCAAGATTTACACATTCTTGTCGTTATCCACTCTTGATAACATTAATAATAAGTGTTCCATGCAAGGCCCAATATAAAGAACAGGGGCGGAACAGTATTATAAGCATATTCCTAAACCTAAGCCTAAGCCTAAGCCAAGCAAAAAATAGTCTAAAGTGTTAAACTTAATACTGTATTGCAGTCCCACAGAAAAACGTTCCGCCCCTGATCTTTACATGGGCCCATGCAAGAATAGAAAACGCGAGACTTAAAGCGTAAATCAACCAATGTATAGGTTAAATTTAGAAACAATCAAACGTTGTGGTTTTATTTTCTTATTTTTAGCTCTTCGAAATTGTTAAAATGTTTCTAGAAAACAAACAATCTTTGTTCGAGGTTAATTAATATTTTGTTATAAAATTCATTGGCAAAGTGAGAATTTCTGCTTCGGAAGAATATAAACCACATGTAACAGTATTGTTTTGCTGACCTCAAGGCTCTAGAACGTGATTCTAAAGTCTGAAAAAGTACTAATTTTCCTGTCTCTCCAAAGCTTTGTGAACGATATATTCTTTGTATTGGGGTTTCGGGCCCATGAACGAAGCCCGGGCCGCTTACAAACGGTCCGACCCCGAAGTTATTTTCGTCTCGGAACGGAAAATAAAAACAAAGTTTACAATGAACCTTTATATCGGCTCCGTAGACAATTTGGAGCAGGGAGTCTCAGCCCTCCTGGAAAAATTTTGCTCACCCCTAGAAAATTTTTAAGTTTGTTTGTAAGTGATTGAAAACCTTTGAATGCCTCTCCTGCAAAAATTTTCAGCCCACCTAGCCAGGTGAGTTGGCTACGTGCCTGATTCACATATACAGTTGCGACCCCGACGAATTTTTGACGGATGGGAGCTTGAACTGTAACATATCGCCGCTGGGTGTCACGAGCGACGGGAACGAGAAGCCAACCAAAACCACTTTGTCGAACGCAATCAGGGGCCTTCAAACACAGGGGGCACCGATGGAAGTCCAAATTATTTCCGTTTAAGTCTGTGTGAAATGAGCAACCGGTGGAGTTAATCGAGTTACAACTTTTCTAACTGAACCACTGCCGTTAATATATGAACACTGTAAGTTTCAGCGAGTTGATTTTAAATCAGAAAGAGTTTAAATTCACTCAGAGGTCTGAACTTTGAATTAGGTGTTTCACAACACAGAATTATGAATTGATTGAACTCGTATTGAATTCATTAATCCGTTGACCCAGGGTGAAACCAGCCCCTCAGAGTGAGCAAATGTTTACAAATCAGAAATTACCAGAAATAACTAATTTTTTCTCTCTGAGTTGATTATAATCAACTCATCGCAATTTATACAAGAGTTGATTCATAATTAGCGCTGTAGGCTAATAAGCGTCCAAGCGCTAGACACAAATACTCTGAACGAAATTGCTTAAACAGCTACAAAATGTAAGGTAAGGACCTTATGATTTATCAATCGGTCGACATAAGATTATTTAAAACCCTTTTCAAACAGGTAGACCTAAAAGCATATCTTCATCACGATTGAAACCGGTAACTTGTCGTTTGTGGATCAACCCCTTCCTCCAGCACGCCATCGCAGAATCTGCCATGCAAGATATAAGTAGGGCATGTCCTCGTTCTAGCTTTTCCTTTATTTGGTGTTTTGTGCACATTCAATGGATTTTGCCAATTTGGCCTTAACGTTTGTACTATACTAAATGCATATTTTCACGTGCTTTTGATCCAAATAAACTTATTGTGCATTGAAACGGCCAATGTAAAGAATATGGGCGGAACAGCATCATAAGCATATTCCTAAGCATAAGCCTAAACCTAAGCCTAAGCCTAAGCGTAGAATAAGCATATTGCTAAGCCTAAGCCTAAGCCTAAGCCAAGCGAAAAAATTAGTCCAAAGCTAAAAGCTTGCTCTATTGCAGTCCGACAGAAAAACGTTCCGCCCCTGATCTTTACATGGGCCATTAAAACGAACATCTCCTGAATCTCACTTCTGTTGAGCTTATATTTGAAAATATGATTCGACGGCTAGATTTCTAAGGTCTGCCCTAACCGTCGTGTAATCCTATGACTAAAACATAGCTAGTAAAACGAGCGAGAAGCTAGACGTAATTTTAGTATTAAATCCGTTTGCAACAGTCACAATCCGTTTCGTGCTACATTAACTGTTGGATGTGGACCCATCAGCCCACCGTGGCACCCATGGCTCCTGCTAAGTGTCTTGCTAATTTTTAACTTACTACCAGTGTGAAGGATGCTGAAGCTAAAAATGCTTCAGTATTCAGGACACTGAAGCTTTTTGGCTTCAACGTTCAGGATACTGAAGCGTTTTTGACTTCAGTGTCCATGACACTACCCCCTCAAATGTCACCTGGTGTACGCATGTTATTGTGGAAGTTGCATTAATTTCTAAGATCCAGAAGGTTTATTTTTATGTATATATTATAAACGGGGTCAATTTTTTTAATATCCCACCAAAAATTTCGATACAGTAGATATGCTAATATCCCAACCTGATACGCCTCTGACTGACCACTGGCTACTATGGTGTTTATTTCGTATCAGCTTCCGGTCACAAACACACATACACGTCATTATGTTGAAATAGTGTTCGATTAACATTAATTTGACAAATCGTATAAACGGCGTATTCAACCGTATTTAATATCGATAAACGTTGATTAGAATATGTTTTGAAACCAAACAGCTGACACCCGGGTTCATATTTTCCACAGTGTGTAACATTTATCGCCAGTTGGTGACACGTCTTATAGTTTTCGAACCGCATCATTCAATAAAATATTTCTGATATTCAAGAAAAAATTTCTTACATTTAAAAACATGATTGGAAAGCTGCAATTGAAAAGTATATCTGTTATAAACAAAAAAGTTTTCAAAAAAATTTAGAAGTAACGTCTGAAAATAAACGTTTTCGTGTTATATTTAGAAAAATTGTGTTAAATATCACAAAAACTTTTCAGATTTGCCACAGCAAATACTTTTCTGACTAAATTCAGAAACACATTTTTGGGTGAAAATGGTGAGATTCAAAATTCAGCAAGATTTTCGCATCTGAATTATCGTACGTGTGAGCCAAGTTGGAATATAGCAATCCAGTAACTCAGATTGGAGGGGGGGTCAAAATGTCGCTGGTAACAAACTTTTTTTGTTTAATGCATTGTTAACCGTGTACATGAATACACACGCAAACCACGAATTATTGCAATAAAATTGACTATGAAATAGTACGACAAAACGGCATAACCCCTCATGTATAAGAAACTTTGTAACCTCTAGGATCCGAGTTACGTCTTAGTAAAATTTTGGTAGGAGTAAGGAACACATCCCACTCCCACCTATCCCTCCATTTTCACGCGTCCCATGATCTTTTTTATACCAAGTTGGATTTTCAAACTTCGGCGGTTTTTGTTTCACCCGGTTTGACGCGTTTGCGGTTGACATTGCGCGTGTCACATTTTGTCTTCGTGTGCATCTGTTGACTTGATTCCCAGAATAAATTTTGTTGAGATCCAGTTGGGGGGGCCTCGGCCGGGGTTGCCCCCCATGGATCTGCCATTGCCCGTGATCAATTTTGGCTACAATCCCAACTTCATCCAATGCCAACGGCGGATCCATGGGAAGGCCCACCCCGGCCGTGGCGCCACCCCACGGGACTTAAAATGGGGACCCCCTCTTACTTGGGTCACTACAGTATGGGTCAAAAATAAGTTTATTACCTGTGAAATTTTGTCCCCCCCCCGTATTTTGAGATCCTGAATCCGCCACTGTTCAATGCCTAATAAAGAACGGACAATTTTCCTGCGCACTAGAATAGAGTAAGCTTAAGCGTTAGACTATTTTTTTGCTTGGCTTAGGCTTAGGTTAAGGCTTCTGCTTAGGCTTAAGAATATGCTTATAATACTGTTCCGCACCTGGTCTTTACATTGGTCGTGAGTGCTATACATAAACTCATAGTTGTATAAATTTAAAAATATTTATTCAAAACCCAAAACCACATATTTGAATTTTTGAAATTCTAATGAATTTCGGCCAGTTTTCAGGAAAACAAAACGCAAACGGAACCCGAAAAACCATTAATTTGCATTAGTTTTGCATCCCGTGTTTACTAGAATAATTATTAATAGTCATGAGCATAGCAGCGCTGTTGTTGTTGTTGAATGACATCAAGGGCATACCCACGGGAAGCCATTTGGGGGCCGTGTCCGATCAAATTCGGCTGGTGCCCCCCCAGAATAGACTCGGTCTAAAAGTAAACAATCTTGAAATGCAATTGTAGGGGCACCGTAAAATTATTCAGTGACCCCATCGGCCAAATTTAAATTTCTGCGGACGCCCGTGTATGTCGTGTTGCATTTTGACCATGGAACAAGTCGGTACGGCTAAGATGAGGTGATGGTGCGTTTATCAACAGGATCTGTAGCCCCACGAGGGCAAGGGACTCCAGATCCGCGTCCAGTCAACAATTTTGGCCACGCTGGAAACCGATTCAACCTTGCTCAATTCTGCAATACCCTTGTATGTTCCGTGCCGAAAATGTTTAGCCTCCCAAACAAGGTGAACAGATTTGGACCGCTGAAGCTTGGTGATGGCACGTTTGTCAAATATTTATTTATCAAGAACTATGTGATCAATTTTGTGTAGTACCTATAGGCAGCGCCGGAGTAGACCGGGTTGGGTGCTCACCGAAACTCGCGAGCGAAGCGAGCTAAAAACCAGATGCATTTTAAAACTTCGGCGGTTTTTGTTTCAACCGGTTAGAGGGCGCCTTTTACGGGTTTGCCGTGCCAAATGGGGGTATGGGAGGCAGCTGTTCTGGCCCTGCTAGTGGTAGTTTGGTAACATTTTTAAATTTCGCAACTGTACGAGTCAAAGTGCTAAAGTTGTTTGCCGGAGATTCCGGCCATTTCAGTAGTGAAATTTTGCATAGTTTTACCAAACTGTTCTATTTGACGCGATTCGTTTTAACTTTTGGCACAATGTTGAGGAAAGAATGGCCGAGATTTTGCGAAAATAACCGTAAAACCAGACGATTTAACAACACATTCTAGATATTTACTAAAATTAACAAATTAAACATCATTTTAACTAACTAATTTCGCCTCACCTCCGATTTCACCCCCGGCTCCGGCAAGTGTTGTTGACATCCGACTCCGGTATTTTGCATCTCTGATTGCACGCTGCCGATGTCGTATACCGACAGCGTCACAAGCAGGCTTGTAGCCAGCTCATCTTGCTAGAGAAGGCTAAAAAATTTTCAGGACGGGCATACAAAGGTTTTTGTTGAAACACAAGACAACCAAGATTGAGAATTTTTTAGACGGTGGGCAAAAATTTTCAAGTAAGACTGAGCCTCCCTGGCCTCCTCTATGGCTACGGGCCCCGGCCACAGGACCAATTTGACAGTGGAGAAAGGAAAAAATTGCGATGAAAATTATTAATCAGAAGCTCAAAATGTGGTTTCTTACGGTAGTAAAATATATATGTGGCTAAGTTGGTTCAATCTTGAAAGATTAATGGGAAATTTACTGCACAAAATTCGCATTAACACTAGTACTCTGTAAAAACACTCTACTTAAAATACTTTAATTAATATTTTACTAATTATATTAAGTATAAGAGTACTAAATATTGAGTAAATCTTTTTCTTAAATAATGTAAATATGTAAAACTACTGCTGTCATTTTTTGATTAAGTAAATGTAAAGCTAAGAATTTTGTGTTTGTTTAAAATTAAGTAAAACTTTGCCAAACACCACAGTAAGTAAAACCGACACTTAATTCGACAACAGTTTTACTTTAATTTTAAGTATATTTTTAGTGAGTAGTCGGGTACACCTGGTAACAATATAGAACTATTAAAAACGCAAAATAACATAGAGGATTGCGTAGGACCTTAAAAATCGAAGTTTAAGGCCAGATTTAGATGTCAGCTGTTCATTGACAATTGAAACAAGTGAAATATTCTACATTTTTAAAATTTTACTAGCTTTATCCAAACGCAAGCTGGAATAAGCAAAATAACTTCTGTAACTTTGGACCTTATAATAAAAAAATCAAACATAAAATAATTAGCGGTTTATGTACCTAAATGCATGGGTTTTTGCTCGCTTTATTCCATGGTTAAAGGTTAAAGCTCAGGCTTATACGCTTACTCAAAGGCTCATGCTTTGCTATGCTTTTCACAAGCCCAAGTGGAAGCCTAAGTCTGTGGGGGAAAGTGTACAACCAACCGTACCAGGGTGTAAACGAATAGCAAAAGTAACGGAACCGGAAAACGGATATTCAAGTATAAATGTTTCAAAGATGTAACACAATTTTCTGCAAACACAATTGAGTCATGTGCAAATATGTATCGGGATTTCTAAACACCAAAATTATTATAAATTTGAATGAATTTAGAAACTTTATTTTTTATATCGAACAAATTGCAGCATATCTGTAATCAAAAAATTGTGAGATATTTACGTTATTTATAACTCATTTTGAGCAGAAAAATAACAGAAATTTCGGTATTTCTCGAACATAAACTGGAACGAAAACGGACACTGATTTTTGCCAGACACGGAGACGGATATTCGGTTACACCCTGACATATACGCGTTACGTATATTAAGTATATTTGTGTATATCGTTGGCTAAATATACAAGTAAACGTCATATATATTTCAAATGTTGCCCAAACAGTGCTTTGGGTTTAATTGAAACGAACCTTTTGTGGAACTCCGAAGCTTTGAATTTAGTATTCCACAAGGATTTGTTGTTAATGAGAGTCAAACATCATCCAAGAACTCTGATATTTGCACAATTTGTGGTTTAGCGAAGGGCTTTGGAGAGCTTTCGTTGTTTCAATAAACCAGAAGAGATGTGGTGTAATTTAGGTTACAACTAAATCGGGTCGAAACCAGAACGGTGCCATGGGGGGTACAGCCCACCACCTGAAAATTTTTTAGCTGTCTCTCGAAAATTGGCAACCTTGCTTGTGAGTCATTGAATACCTTTTTATAACCTTCCCGAAGAATGTTTAGCCCCCCTTAGCAAGGTGAGCTGTCTACGGTGTTGAACTCAATTGTTTAGGTCACATTCTAAACGTGATTCTAAGCTAAATGCTCATGCAACAGGGTAGACATGATTTCAGTTTGGGAGCGTATGCGTTAAAGTATTATTGCCATAAACCCCAGCGAGCGAAAAACTATGGTGTTTTACTTGCACCTCGCATGGGTTTTGCGTTTAGGATTAGACGTAGGTTGAGGTATAGGCAAAGGCTTACTTTAAGGTAAACCTTTGCATCAGCATTTTCGTAACCCTGATCCTAAGCCATAGCTTAAAATTTGAGGAAGGTGTACGACAGCTAAGTTATATATACATACATACATATATATGAGGGGTAATAAGAGGGGGTCCCCATTTTGGGTCTATATATATGAGGGGGGTAGTAAGAGGGGGTCCCCAGTTTGGGTCCCAATCAATAGGAGTCCGTATCCTTAATAAAAGTCCGTAAGCAGGTAGAGTCCCGAAACCCTAATTAGAGGCCATAAATGTCAATTATCCCTAAATGTAGCGCATAAATAACTTCAGGACCAAATAATTTGAGTTCAAAACTTTAAAGCGTACTTCACTTTTGAAACATTCCTGAGTATAACCTTGCATTATTGCTCAAACTTTTGACGCAAACAAAAAACGTTAAATTCAACGGATAGTTGCAATGCCACACATATATCATTGACCAAGGGTGGCGGAGCGTGGGCTGAAAATAAATAACAGTTCGTAACCGAATAACGTGGTGTTACCCTCTGGAGAGACCAAATAAATGTCAGTCCCCCTCTTATTCAGGTCACTACAGTATAATATCCAGAAGTTTCCAATGATATATTTCTTATATCTCCACACTACGTTGAATCTTGTGAACGCTGTCTGGTATATAAATTGAGAAAAGTATTTGCCGAAAAATAAAACCAAATTTGCACCGTCAGAAAAACCGGAACATTTGTTATTAAAATTCGCCCCAAAGGGAAAAACCCAATTTGCGTGAGAATGAGAAAAACGGTTTGGTTCGGCGTATTTTGAGGCATCGCAGTGCATTTATGCCTGATTTCGTGCCAAATACCAATTATTTAGTTGGTAGAAACTGGTTTATACAACTAAAAATAGTCGCAAAGCATAGGATCAATGTATAGAACAGGGTCGAAACAGTAGTATAAACATAGCTTACGAATGAGCTTATACCTAAGCGTACGCTTATACGCGAAATATTAGACTACAGCTTTTAGCTAACAATAGAATCGTAGATGATGATCCACTCTGCATCGGTGTTAGCTTTAGATGGCAGGGTGTAAAACCAAATATCTGTTTCAATTTTAGATAAACATCAGTGTCCGGATCCGGTTCCGCTTATAAAAACAAAATACTTGTTTCAATAGTTTTGTTATTCTTTTATTAATTAGATTTACATCGCACTGTGTTGATATTTCTAATACTTGAAAATTTAGGCAATCAGCAGTTGTTCTGTTGCAACACGAACAAACTTTGACAAAAAGGTACGGACACAGCTGGAAAACGGTGTTTTTTTGAAAACAACAAAAACAAGGCATTTGGACACTTTCGCCCTACACACACTATAAATCCCAGTGAGTTGATTTTAACTCAGAATGAGTTGAATCACTCAGTCTGAGTTGGGGCTTTCAGAACTCAGAATTGTGAGTCAATAAAACATAATCTGACTTAATTATTCTACTTACCCGGAATCAACTGAACTCAGAGTGAGAATCAACTCAGCTCAGAGTGAGTTAATCTTTACCGTTTTTAACTCACAAATAACCAACTCTCTAGCTGAGTTAATTAATCAACTCATTGGAATATACTGTGCACTTAATGATTTGGACTCAGTGTTAGCTTAGACTTTGCTTTAGCAAAGCCTTAGCTAAAGGCTAAAGTCTTTGCTTATGCTTGAGCATAAAGCGTAATACTTAATTTTAAATGTGGGGGAAAGTGTATTCAGGCTAAATTGAAAGTCAGGTAGGCGTACTCGCAATGCCGGAACAGGCAGAGATGGGAGCTCCCCCTGATTCCAGGGTGTGGGCCCCTAAACTCGCCAGCAAAGCGAGCGAGAAGCCAGACGCATTTTAAAACTTAAGCGAGTTTTGTTTCAACCAGTAAGGGTGAGTGCCCTTTTAGACCCCCCAAATGGAGGGTATGGGGGTGGCTGCTCCGGCCCTAATCCGTTATTCCTATTTGATTCCAAGCTACTGAAATTAAAATTTCGAAACATATGTTGAGAAACAAAGCAACACTGCTTATTAGAACTTGAATAATGATTCAATAGCCACTATCGTACCATAGCTATCTTAGCCTAATGCTATTGTCCGGGAATAATCCTAATTTTAAGCCTAAGCCTAAACCTAACGGTGAACCGAGCGACGAATTGTAATACCAACTGCGAATTTGCTAACACAAACTACATCAATGCCGTCAGAATACTAAGTTTGCGTGAGCAACTAAGATTCAGTGACAAAAATTTAAAATACATTGAACCAGCGCAATATAGGATTAAGGCAAAATTTTTTACTCCAAATGCCTACCGCCAAATGGTTCCAAGGTTGTGCAACTACATCTTCTTATGACCAATATTGCTGCGAATCGTTTAATTATTCAAATTACAAAATTAGCTAAAAATTACAAAATTAGCTAAAAATTACAAAATTAGCTAAAAGTTACGAAATTAGCTAAAAATTACAAAATTAGCTAAAAATTGCAAAATTAGCTAAAAATTACAAAATTAGCTAAAATTCATTATGAACAAAAAAAATTGAGAAAAGTAAATTTTTTCTATCCAAGTTGTACTTGTAAACATGTGACACTTGCTTGTCCGTTATGTGCGCATGCAATATACCGCAGTGATATATGCTAAATAATAGTGCATTGTGTCGCCATATATAGTCTACAACAAATTTAGTTGAAAAGGCGAAGCGGCGCAGTGGTAGCGCACTCGTACAGGAATCTATGCGTCACTAATTTGAAATCACTCGTAACTTACTTTTTGAGTTAAAAGGCCTGAAGTCCCGGTTCTTATCAAGACTGACACAGTACTCTTGTCAAATATTCTCAAATAAAAATAGCAAATTTTTAAAAAACCTTCGCAAAATTTATACTGCGATTGCGTTAATACTTTAAATTAAGCTTTATCCTTGTTAAAGAATTCATATATACATGTAGCAGAACGTTTCTTAAATTCTACTACAAAATCCGTAAATGCATGTTTACTTTACAGAATATTCAATCATACAGCGACGTATATAAGTTCGGGTAGGGAGATATATTCGGCTAACATTTTGTGGTAAAACTCGCAAAAAATGATTTTACAAGCTGTAAAAAGATTTGCAGAGGTCAAACAAATTTTGTTGCTCGCTGCGCTCGAGTGCAAATCACACTTTGACGCGATTAACCCCTGCTGAAATAAAATCACGGTTTCACCCCTGCGTTCATCGTCTCATGTTTAGAGTGAACACGAATTTAAGTATTTATAAAGAAGTCTCGAGTTGATAATTAGCTCATTTCCTGGAAAGCCCAAGGTTCTTTTCCTGACGTCTCCTGTAATAGGAAATTGTACGCGAGTATACTTGAAACGATAATGCATTCGCTTTTTCAGTTGAACAGATGTGTAAACACTTATGAAAATTGTGACATGGTGCATGGTAAGTTTTTTTGTGGATGCAGACGGGTAAAAAATGATTGGACTGTATCTATTCTTAAAGCTGGAATGCCTCACATACGTATTTTTGACAGCGTTTCAGCAGATTTGCATATCCAGGTGCAAATTTGCTTCAATGCTTTAAAGTGAAATATTCTGAAGATATGTATATTATTAAAGTTGGAACGCTTCACATACGTATTTTTGACAGCGTTCCAGCAGATTTCCATATCCATATGCAAATTTGCTTGAATACTTTAAGTGAAATATTCTGAAGATAGAACCCTTATGTTTTTTCGTTGCGTTGTTATTCTATTTGACGAAGCATGTTTGCTTTATGCTTATATTTTAACACGTATATAATTTGTATATTGTCTAAGCAGGCATCAATTTGGGACGCGTGTTTTCTTCTACGGATGGTGGATCCTGGGGTCCATCATACCTACCGGACTCATACACGCTAAAAATTTGTATTCTAATAGAATGCACAATTGTCAATTCAAGTTTTAAGGCTTAAGTACAGACTTGCTTGAACAAACCTTTCTAAACGTATTATGCGTATATTTTACAATGTATGTAATTTGTATATTGTCTTAAGCAGGCTGTAGGTATCAACTTGGGACGCATATTTTCCTCTATGGATGGTGGATTCTGGGGTCGTCCATCATTCCTACCGGACGCATGCAGTCTAAAAATGTGTATTCTAATTGAATACGAAATTGTCAATTAAAGTTTCAAAGCTTAAGTACAGACTTGTTTAAACAAATCATTCTGAACATATAACAAATCACAATGTGTTCTAAGAGAATTGCACACGTTTGCAACTTTGGATTACTACTAGTCTATATTATTAAAACTGGAACGCCCCAAATACGTATTTATGGCATGTTTCCAATATTTACATGACACAAGAAATTGGACCAAGTTTATTTTGCTCCATAGATGCAATACTTGATTTTGCGTGTGTTTTATAAGGAAAAATGGCAAAAACTTTAAAACGACAAAATCTTTCTGAATCATTCAATGGCTTTAGCGGTCTGGCAATTTACAAATGTTAGAAAACGGATCAAGAGGTTCTAAATTTTTCTAGGGAGTCCGTAGCGACACCACTGGATTCGTGACTCTGCTAAGTATAGAATATTTTTGGGTAAACCCGAGGGACGCGAAATTCAAGCGTATCCGGTCATAAGTCTGCCATTGTATGGGTTTTTGAGCCGTAACAGTGTGCTTACCTACGGGATCTGAGTGTGTGACTCTTAGATGTAGCATGCCGCGGTAATAATTTATTGTCGTTACATATTTTAGATCTACGAGTTCGGCACAAGAGCACAAGACGTTGAAATGAATAAATTCGACGGAATCAAACTTGACTTGTTTGTTTTGGAGCCATATGCTGTCTCTGCTGGTGGTCAGTTTGAAAACCTATCGCTAGCTGGTGATATGTGCTACACACGGTTAAAAATACGACTCTATGTCTAAACCATAGCGTAAAGACAAAATTTGAACAATATTAACGCTAAAGCTTAACGCTAAAATTGAAACTTTATTCAAAATCATTAGGTTTTTCAGTTGCTGTCCGGCGGAAAATCGGGAAACTTCTAAAGTACGATTTGTTAGAAAATGAATGTAGAGAATAATGAGACAAATATTGAAAATTTGGCTTTCATTTTTCAATAGTGAACATAGTTTGACGAGTGTGTAACTCTCATAAAATGCTGGACTCCCGGAATATCAAATGTTTAATTGGATGGTTCCAATAAGCATGTCCAAATTTAACAGACAACAGAACTTGAAAAAGTTAGGATATTCTACGCAACACACTTCCTATATGCACAAATTCTAATTTACAATGATACGTAGATATCCACGTGCAACCGGAATTGCGGTTCCGGTAGGGAAATCCGGTATTTTTTACTATCCGGTTCCGATAAGAAATCCGGTTTTTTTAATCGGAATTTTCCGGTATTTTCGGTATTGAAAAATTTTTCTCATTCGAAAATTTAAGAAAAATTGGCATATTATTCTAACTTGTTTATCTAAAATTGTCCGAGCGTGCATTGCCAAAATTTTCAATTGGTGCCATACTCCATAATTTATCATATGTTTCCACATACTGCATTTGTTTTAAAATTTTGGTATTCTGATTGGTGTGTTTACAGCATTAAAAGCGATAAAATAGCGCTTAAAATGAATTTTTCGGTAACAAATATTTTTTCTTTTCCGGTTCCGGCTCTGATTCTGCTTTCGGTACTTTATAATTCCGGTTGCACCCTGTTAGAGATGTATACGCATTACGCATTTGATTGATATAGCTAATAAATACTGTCACACGTTGTTTTCTTCTGCGCTTAAGCGCTGCCCGAAATACGTATGTTAGGCGTTCCAGCTTTAATAATATAGATTTAATGGCAAGCACGTTGTCAAAGAAATAAAACAGAAACCTAAGCAAGGTTTTATTCGAATGCAAAAACTATTTTTCATAGTTCTAACCTTGTCATTCACTTGTTCTCAAGTTACAACACCTATCAATAACTGGTAAATAGTTAATGATTAAAGTTGAACACAACTGTAACATTTCAGTTTCAACTGTCCGAATAAACCTTATAATTTATAGTTAAAAGCAAATTTTTTTTTTAAATTTTTAAAATGAATATCAAGTTGGATATCCTAGCGAGCTTATTACAATCATTGAATTTCCCAATTATTTTTAAGATTCAACTCGTTCAGTTTAAAGTGTCAGATACTGTAGTGATCCGAATAAGAGGGCGGTCTCCAATTTGAGTCTCAATCAATAGGAGTTCGTGTCCCTAATAAGAATCCGTAAGCGGATACAGTCCCTAAACCCTAATTAGAGTCAATAAATGTCGATTATCGTTAATTGTAGCGCATAAATGACTCCAGAATCAAATACATTTGAGTTCGAAACTTTGAAACATACTTACTTAGTATTGAAGATACAGTCTTAAGTATAACCTTGCATTATCGCTCAAGCTATTGACACACGACAAATAAACGTGCAATTCAACGGATAGTTGCAATACCGAATATATATCAATAACGAAGGGCGGGTTAAAAATAACACACCGTAACCGAATAACAGAACGTAGTCTTTGAAGAGGTCAAATATATATCAGCCCCCTCTTATTCGGGTCACTACAGTAGTTTGTCTCCAATTTTATCAAAATATGAGCTTCAAACTGAAGTTTAAGTTTTTTAGTTAATTTAGAAACCGTTATATATGGTTGATTCATATAAATCGTTGATCTGAAACGCACAGCCAAAATCTGTTTTGTATTTTTTGACGTTCTGTTCAAAATTTGACAACTGTCACGCGTTCAATTGTATATACAGTCTCACTTTTAAACATATCAACTCGTTCTCTGTCAAAGTTTGTTGATGACCTTGAGTTGAATTCAATTTAAGTTACAAACTTAACTTTAACCTCAACTATTTTAGTATTTTTTATAAAATTAAATTTTTTTCAGTTTGACATCTCAATTGATGTTTAAAATTGAAACAGTCAACGCAACTGAATCTGTACGTCCACGCGGTACTGAGGTTAGTAATTTACCATTTACTAAAAGATATATACATACACACACACACACATATATATATATATATATATATATATATATATATATATATATATATGTGTGTATATGTATATATACGATTGCTGAAGGTGCCGAATTTTGACCCATGTATAGATAAGAGCCAGTGCATCTTTCGCTGATGTTATTAAGCATAAGAAGTCAATTTTGCTTAAGTTTAGCAAAATGTTTATGCTTACGTTGAGGTTTTGGATTAGTCTTTAGGGTTAGGAACATGCTCGTACACTGATACGGCTTTATCTATATGTTAAAATATGAAGGCGCGGCTAAAATTTTTTTAACACATGACCTTTTATATCCAAAGAGTGGCTTATTTATTAATTTTTGAGTGTGGAGACCGCGATATATAATGGTAACAAAGGGAGTTACGATCGAAGAGAACGACAAGTGAGACGCAATTTTAAGACTAAATTTTAACCCCAAGAGCGCTTTACAAATTTGGATCAATGTATAAAACAGGACAGTAACAGTAGTATACGCATATTCTAAGCATAAGCCTAAAAGCGTAAGAATAAGCTTATATCAAAGTCAAAGCCTAAACAAACGATATATCTGAAGTTACGCTTAAGTACTCTATCGCAGTACCGCAGAAAAACGGTTCCGCCACTCTGATCTTTACATGGGTCCAAATCGGTCACAGGGTTGGTAGCCAAAGTTAGATTTTGCGGCCAATGTAAAGAACTGGGGCGGAACAGTATTATAACCATATTTCTATAAGCCTAAGCCTAAGCTAAGCCTAAGCCTGAGCCAAGCAAAAAAGTTAGTCTAAAGCTTAAGCTTACTCAATTGCAGTCCCAAAGAAAAACGTTCCGCTCCTGATCTTTACATGGACCGATTTTGCTAAAATATGCGTAATCGACCCTGCAAACGAGATTTTCCTACTCAGTTATAGCCAATGGAAGGATTATTTACTGTAAAGTTTACTCCAAATGTATGTATCTCTAAAAAATCATGCATTAAGGATTTGGACACGAATTGTATCAGTGATGTAAGTTTTTGAAAATTATTTTCATAAGTTTCAAAAATAATAAAAACAAACAAAAGAGTAGGAAAAACTACGAAAATGTTTTGAAATTTAAATTTTTGTAAAGTTTTTGTAACATTTTTTACGTTAAAATTTACTACTTTTTGTTTGCAACGGCAGATGATAGAATTAAAACAACGAAAATGTGATGTGAAATCAATTGTTTCCTATCATAGCCAATGTCAAGACCAGGGGCAGAACAGTATTAAAAGCTTATTCCTAAGCATAAGCCTCAGTCTAAGCCTAAGCCTAAGCTAAGCAAAAACAATTAGCCAAAAGCTTAAGCTTATTCTATTCAAGTCACAGAGAAACGCTACGCCTCTGATCTTTATACATGGGTCGCTATCTTCATTATTTTTTAGTCGTTAGAATTAAATATCAAGCTTTAAAATGGTGTTTTTCAGTAAGTTTTGAGCAATCGAAACTCCCCGGTGAAACGAGAGAAAAATTAAATTTTTTGTCCAAATTATAGAACAGTGGCGGAACAGTAGTATAAGCATATTTTTAAAACTAATGTTACGCGTAAGACTGAGGTTATAGCTAAGCTTAAGTATAAGCTAAAATTTAGTCTAAAGTTTAAGCTTATTCTATTGCAGACTTGTAGAAAATCATTCTGCCCCTTATCTTTACTTGCCAATTTTTTTATGTTACTGTCATATTTGTCGATTTTGATCGTTTGTATCGCCAAAAATTTTATTTCCTGAAAATCTCAGTAGTAACCATAAGCCCTTCAATTTAGCGTTGAAGTCAATCTGTATCTGCTAACATTGAATTTCGAAAAATAGACTTTTAAACTCATTGCTGCTCTTGGTGTCCTTGACGCTGTTCTGGTTACACCCATGCCTATGGCTTTATACACCATCCAGGTTATACTGCGCTCGGCAATGTCAAAAAATGTCCATGTTATTATGAGAAAGTAGGCTATAAAATTACAGCTATTTATATTGCACCAAGTAATTATTTTCACACTATTTAGCTAGTATGTTGTTTCGTTATAGTCTATTCTTATAACATGTTCGAAAAATGGCACGGTATTTAATGCCAACTTTTTACTAGCGCTAGATTTTAAATTTTGAATAGACATAATTTTTCATGGTCTGTCAGGCAAATACCAAAAACATACATCCGAAGGTCTGTCGCCGGCACCGGCTGAAAATTCAACATCCGGATGCGGTATTTTTCACCTACGATTACACCGTCTCTTGCGGTATTAATATTGCCCAAAATGTTTAATAAAATATTCAATAATGCGTTCATTTTGCGAGCACTGAACTCGAACACACAAAATGAGCGTAAAGCAAAGTTCAAATTTCAGTTGAAATTTCGTTTTCTACAATTCTTATTACAACTTTCAACTCTGCCTATTTCGACCTTTGAACGATTGGAATTTGATAAAAATAAACAAAAAAATTCATTGCGTATTAATATTTTCGCTGATGACTAATTGGTGTAAAATTTGACTGCGCGTTTGTGTTGTATAGTGACCCCAGTGCTCGCATTCTCAACTGTGTGGGCCAATGTAAAGAACAGGGGCGGAACAGCATTATAAGCATATTCCTAAGCCTAATTCTAAGCCTAAGCATAAGCATAAGCGTAAAAATGAGTATATTCCTAAGCCGAAGCCTAAGCCAAGCAGAAAATAGTCTAAAGTTTAAGCTTACTCTATTCTAGTCGAACAGAAAAACGTTCCGAACCTGATCCTTACATGGGCCACTGTGTGTATGTATTACTTGTTACCGTTTGGTAATAAGGGCCCACGTAAAGATCAGGAGCGAAACGTTTTTTGCAGAACTGCAATAGAGTAAGCTTTAGACCATTTTTTGCTTATGCAAAGGTATAAGCTCATTTAACGTTTAGGCTTAGGCTTAGGAATATGTTTATTGTAGGGTTACGGTCCTTGGTCATGATAAGCAAGGTCGATCCGGAAATTCGATTCGTAATTTCAGTTGAATTTTTTTAACTCAATACTGATAATTTTGTAAGAAAAATATTTTAGTAACATTTTGGGATTTATTGTAAAAATTAGCAAGTTGATCATCACTATTTAAATAACTTGAATTCATTTTCTGATCCAGCGATGCAGTTTTTTACACCGCCGATAGCGTGGCCCATGTGAAAGATCAGGAGCAGAACATTTTTCTGTTTGACTGCAATAGAGTAAGCTTAAGCTTTAGACTTATTTTTTGCTTGGTTTCGGCTTAGGCTTACGTTTAGGAATATGCTCATTCTTACACTTAGGCTTAGGCTTAGGCTTACGTTTAGGAATATGCTCATTCTTACACTTAGGCTTAGGCTTAGGCTTAGGCTTACGTTTAGGAATATGCTCATTCTTACACTTAGGCTTAGGCTTTGGCTTAGGCTTAGGAATATGCTTGCTTATAACACTGTTCCGCTCCTGTTGTTTACATTGGCCGGTTGCTACCTGGTATTGTAAAGGTATTGTAAAATTTGAAAAATTTATCACTTTTTTCATCTTTGCGGTAGTAAGCTTGTTTCAAAAAAGATATTTAATCCTGTATTCTATGATTTAAAATTCGAAAATTTTCTGCCATCAGCTAAACACTTTTTGACGGCAGAACGCTGTCAGTTGAATTGATTTTAGTTCAGAAATGAGCTGTAGAATCACTATGTAAGTACTGCATTAGGTCTTTCAAAACTCAAAATTCTGAATTGATTGAACTCATTTTGAGTGAATTTATCAACTCACCCGGAATTCAAATCAGCTCAGAGTGTCGAGTCAATGTTCACTGTTGTTAACGGAGAAATAGCTAGAAATTGCTATTTTTTTTCTCGCACTTGATTAAATCAACTCACTGAAATTTACAGTCAACTATACAACCACAATTGATTCAACTAAGCGTAGAAAAAACTGCTATTCAACGGGCTCGAGCTAGGAGCATACACTCGACTACTAATTCTCTCGGCAACATTTAAAGAATTCTATGTTAGAAACATTTCCTTTCCTCTTCTAGAAGTCTTTCCACTCCCTCTGCTTGCAATTCTTGACTGTGATCCGGTGCTATTGCTCCGTCATCTTGTCGTCTGCCTAAACTTTTTGCTGCCCCGCTGTCATACACTGCTAAAAATGGTGAGTCAAATTGACTCTCCCCCAAACAGGCTCTACGGGACTACACCAACTGAGTCAAATTCGAGTCCGCCTGAGTTAAATGAGCGACTCAGTGGCGCGAACTTGACTCTGGCGGAGACCAATTTGACTCAGTTTGTGTAGTCCCGTAGACGCTATTTCGGAGAGAGTCAATTTGACTCACCATTTTTTGCAGAGTACTTGGTGTAAGCCAACGCATTTCTGTGTTTATAAACATTTGATTAGCTTCAATCTGAACTAAAATAGTATTTTTTCCTACGCGTTTTGTTGCTTAATTTTAAGTAAATTTCACTTTTGACTTAAAACGCAATTTTATAAATGAAAATATTACAAAATGAAGGTTTTTAACGTTTATGGCTGTTTTGAATTGAAGTTTTTTGCAAAATTTGGCAGTTTGTCCCTATTCAATCTTTGTACAATTTTTGCTAAAAAATTACATTACAATTGGCTTCACACAGAAGGTTGAAAAATCCAAAATTGCCCTATTTGATTAGGAATTTCCGAGCAAAATTGTTCTCAAATATACGTTAACACTTTTGCCAACTTTGATAATCGACCGTAACTCATTCATTTCAATCGGCGCAACCAAATGAAATATATTTTCTTATGTTCATAAATACCATTTCAAGACGTATATATAATATATATATACATATATATCGTTTCACATTTACAATAACAGTTTGTTTCGGTGTTACGTGAAATAACGTTGTTGCGGAATAGTCTCTTTTGGGCCCATGTAAAGATCATGGGCGGAACATTTTTCTGTGGGACTAGAAAAGAGAAAGCTTAAGCTTTAGACTAATTTTTTGCTTGGTTTATGCTTATGCTTACGTTTAGGCTAAGCCCTACGAATATGCTCATTCCTACGCTTAGGCTTAGGCTTAAACTTACGCTTGGAAATATGCTTATAATACTGTTCCGCCACTGTTTTTTATATTGGCCCCTTTTGAAACTATTTTCGCAGCCTATCGCATGTTGAGCCAGCTACGGTCCCTATTCTAGCCATGATACAAAATTTGCTAAAATTAATTTCATGAATAGTTTATTTAGAGTGTAAACTGTAATTATGCCTAAAAAGAACTAAAATACCGTTTCGGTTTCAGTACGCGCCCCACGTCAAAAAATTGTTATTTGCAAATTTGATATGCTATGCCATATGGCAATAACCTTGTGCTGTGGTACAGTTCCGAACGCCGCCCATCGGTGCCGGACCGCGGCGGACGGCATCAAAAATATAGCGCCACTCTAACAACCAACAGGGGTTGAAACATTGTTCAGCCGTCTGATTGCCCTCGCAAAATACGTTTGCGGTTATATCTGCACGCATTTTTAAGCCTCAATATTAATGTACTTGCAACAGACTGAGTGTGACAGCAAACACAACGTTGAAACGCACAAAAAAATTATGTTATGAATGAGAAATTAAAGTGGTAAAACCTACGAAAAATTAAAATAAAATGCCCAAAAGCAACACGTAATTGTGTTAATATTGTCAAAAATATTAAGCAAAATGTGTAACAAAACAGCGAAAAAACGACACGTTGTTGTAAGACATTTTGCGTTATGTACAACGCATTAAATTGCGATATATCCTGCTTAACAGCGTCCCTCAAACGATGTTACGTAGCAGCATCGGTCAATTTATTAAGGTAACTCTGTTTTGAGCTGTAAATGCTTGAGGAAAGTATTGAAACGTTGACGATATTAAAATAATTTTAGCGAAAAAAACGTTATATTTTAAGTAAAAACGAACTAAATTTGGGATTTTTTAGCTAAAAGTTTCCACTGGGATTGGTTTTGAGTATAAAGGTTTTGTAGGCTACGACCTTTTTTGACTGCCTGGTAAGAGGGTTCGTAGAAAGTTAAATTTGCGGAACATCGAATAGTTTTGGATGGGCCCTTGCAATTGCAATTCCGTTTACTTTAATAGAACGAGTCTATTTGGGGGGTACGAGCAGAGTTTTGGGGGGCACGACACCCCAATGCCTTTCCCTAGGGACGCTTTTAGTTTAACGGCCATTTCTTGCCTGCCTGGGTTCCGGGCGTTTTGATTGGTTGATTTTTTTGTATTTGAAATATTGCAATTGTGTTTGTTTTGACTGCAACTATTAAAAAGCGAAAATTGCAGTATTGTTGCATATTTGTGACAAGGTTAATAGTGGAAATGTCTGCAATTTTGTGGCTCATATAAAGGTATGAGCGAAACGTTTTTCTGTTGGACTGCAATAGTGTACGCTTAAGCTTTAGACTAATTCTTAATTTAGGCTTAGGTTAAAGAATATGCTTATACTAATGTTACTTCCCAGGTGTATACATTGACCGATTTGGTGATTGCAGTTGCAAAGACGGACACGATAGTTCAGTGGTTATCGTTCAGAAATACTAAACCAGTGACTAAGTATTCAAATTCGATTGTGTAACATGTTAGCAGTATTACCATGGTATAAACAGATAGTGATAACAGCGGAAACAAATGGTGATCAAAATATACAGAAACAGAAAACGGATATTGAAGTTCAAAAGTTTCAAAGACTTTTTCTAGTGTAAGTTGTGAAGAGGCGTACAAATATTCATCGGGCTCTAATATCTTAACAAATATACTGCGGATACACCCGATTTTTAAAGTTTTGAATGAATTTTGTCATTTTAATTTGAAATCGAACAATTACAGCACATGTGAGGTAAAAATGTGCATAAATCACGCGTACAGCTACCTATTAATTAGCATTCCCATGTTACTTTTAAGACCGTCTCGGTTTCTGGTAGGTATGTAAAACAGTAGGCTTACATTTTAGAGTGCATTTTTTTGCTTAGGCTTAGGCTTAGGAATACACTTAATCTATCCTTTCAGCCCTAAAAGTAACATTGGTCGTTATTTTTATAATAAAGCTGAACACTGATTTTTACTGGAAACGGACATTTAGCTTATGCACTTTCGGGAAACACACATTACCTAATTGCTGGAATAGGCAGCAAACTTTTTCTTAAATATTCTGGCCCATGTAAAGATCAGGCGCGGAACGTTTTTCTGTGGGACTGCAAAAGAGTAAGCTTTAGCTTTAGACTATTTTATTGCTTGGTTTAGGCTTAGGTTCAACGCTTAGGTTTAGGCTTAGAAATATGCTTATAATACTGTTCTGCCCCTGTTCTTTATATAAGCCTTCATTGCAGCATTTTGCAATATTTAGCACCGCTTACATATCGGATAAGTTTGTCTTAATCTGCTTAAATTTTGTCTTGTTTACAGTATCAAAACCATAAACCTGTACGTAACTGCTTGAACATTGTCCAAATTTCCAGGGAGCAACCGGAAATTAAGCATACCATAGCCGGAGCCGGAGAGGTGAAACCGGACGTGTGGCGAAATTAGGCAGTTAAAATGATGTTTAAGTTGCGAATTTTAGCAAATATCTGCAAGGTGTTGTTAAATCTTTGGTTTTATGCATATTTTTTATAAAAGGCAATTTTTTTTGCCGGAGCCGCAGGCACACTTCTGGTGTGTACCCTTGGCCGTTGTAACGTTAAAATATGCATAAAATATACACCCTACGCACATATGGCAATGTAATTTAAAGTTTGGATTAAGCATTTGTTCTAGATATTCAAAGCCATATTCACACGTGCAAGTTTTTGCATCTACATCTGAGTGCAAACATTTTGTAGTCTGTGTCGTGTACAGGGCCCGTAGCCAGCAACGCGTATTTAGCAAAATGTTTCAAACGGGGCGTGCAAAAATTCAGCACATTTTGTAGAACCGGTGAGCAATTTGTCTTATTGGGAAGGGAAGAAATATTTCGCAAAGTTTAGCTGAGCTCATCGAGGCTTAGCCTGGTTTTTGGTAAAAGACGAGAGTTAGGATATATAAAAATTTTCACGGGGGGAGGTTGTGTTTTAAACCGATACCGTGTCTAATAACCACTGAACAAAAATTGCAATGGGGGGCATAATAGCTGACCCTCTCACCCCCCAGACTACGCCTTTGGCTGAAAGCCGCTCATGAGTAGTAGGGTTGCGCTATACATTTTATTGACGGCCGACGTCGTCCGTCACCGTGCGGAATCGTACACAAAGAACTCACGTACGATAACGTATGATACGAACCAGGGTACAACTGGAGGCCTGCCTCCGGCTCCGTGTAAAAAATCGGCCTCTGGCTCTGGCTTCGGCTCCGGTAAACTTTTCGCCGGAGGTTCCGGCAATTTCGGTAGTAAAATTTTGCATAATTTACCTCAATTTATCTGTTTAGGGCATTTCGATTGACTTTCGTCACGATTTTTATGAAAGAATTACTGGAATTTGGCAGAAAATTAGCATGAAACCAAACTACTTAACAACATTTGGCAGATATTGGCTAAAATTAACTAATTAATCATCATTTTTACTATTTAATTTCGCCTCACTTCCGGCCCCGGCTCCGGCTCCGGTAAGTGTCGTTGACCTCCGGCTCCGGATCTGGCCCCGGTATTTTTCACCTCTGGTTGCACCCTGTTACGAACGGTGACGGACGGTGCCGTACGGATGACGCACGGTGACGGGCGACGCTAGACGTCAAGTATAAGCGCAACGCTTAGGCAGCTTTCGAAATATATATGTCTTGTTTTGTTTTTATATAAAAACATAAACCATGAACATGAGTTTAAGTCTTTAAATTTTAAAATGTAAGCAAAAACGAAATAGTTTTTGAATAAATGTGATTTTGAGCAAAAATTTTAAATTTTCTTTTAACTGTTTCGGCAGCTTTGATAATATTAATTAACTGCCAGAAATTAATCACAGTAGTGTTATAGGTTGATGCATTTTTTGTACTGTTGATTGTTCAAGCTGTAATATTTTGACATTTGCGCTTAGGTTTAGGTTTAGGTTTAGGCTTATGCTTAGGAATATGCTTATAATACTGTTTCGCCACTGTTTTTTACATTGGCCCTCAAAGTTCCACAGGACTGACATTAAATGTTAAGAAATATGGAAACATCGTATCCTGATGGTTGCAGTGGATAAAAGACGGTGCGATTTGGTTTCGTAAGTCATAGATTCAAATCTGTCTTTGGAAATGTGTTATATTTGTATCCATAGTATTTGAGTTAGTTTTTCAATATAAGTTGAAGTTCAGTTTAAAATTAAATCTTGCATTTGAACTGCAGTTTAATTTGAATTACAGTTCAAAACATCGGCCCATGTAAAGATCATTTCCGGAAATCTGTGTGACTAGAAAAGAGTAAGCTTATGCTTTAGGCTAATTTTTAGCTTAGCTTAGGCTTAGGCTTTACTGTATTGACCCGAATAATAGGGGGGTAATAAGAGGGGGGTCCCCATTTTGAGTCCGAATCAATAGGAGTCCGTACCCCTAATAAGAGTCCGTAAGCGGATAGAGTCCCTAAACCCTAATTAGAGTCCATAAGTGTTAATTAACCCTAATTGTACCGCATAAATGACTCCAGGACCAAATAATTTGAGTTCGAAACTTTAAAGCGTACTTGAATTTTGAAAGTGCATTCCTAAGTATATCCTTGTATTATCACTCAAGATATTGACACAAGACAAATAAACGTTTAATTCAACGGGTAATTCCAGTATCGGATATATATAGTAACGAAGGGTGGCGGAGCGTGGGTTAAAAATAAATAACAGTAAGTAACCGAATAACAAGGGGGGTGCCCTCTGGAAGGCCAAATAAATATCAGCCCCCCTCTTATTCGAGTCACTACAGTAATAGGCTTACGCTTAGGAATATGCTCATTCTTACGCTCGGCTTAGGCGTAGGCTTAGAACTGGGCTTAGGAACACGCTTATAGTACTGTTCCGCCCTTGTTCGTTTACATTGGCCAAAACATCTAAAGACAGACACTGGAATTCTTATCTGTACAGAACCGATTTCACAAAGTTACAACTACAAAATGTAATACTAAAAGTGTACGCGCAAAGAACTGTAGTCACCAACAGGGTGCAACCGAAGGTAAAAAATACCGGAACCGGAGGTCAACAAAATTTACCGGAGCCGGAAGCAGAGCTCCGGTTGTTGTACCCTGGTAGTCAATATATCGGTATTGGTTTGAAACCAAGATTAAGGGTGTCGCGATTTGTCGCTATGGTCACGTTAAAATATTTTATTAAACACTTGACGCAGTGCGGCGCCACGCGGCACATCTTAAATTTACTATTCATTGTGACGCGCGGCGTCGACCGGTTCCGCGTCCCAGTGATCGGCGTCGACCGGTTCCGCGTCCCAGTGATCGGCGTCGACCGGTTCCGCGTCCCAGTGATCGGCGTCGACCGGTTCCGCGTCCCAGTGATCGGTGGCGTTCGGTGACGCGCGGGCGGCCGGCGCTGCGCGGCACTTAAACATATTGCGGTTCCCTAAAGGTTCCAGCAAAACCTGAAAAGTTACAGAGTTCCCCGTAATTAATGTTTAGCGACAGATTGTTCAAGCGGTTGGGTTACTGTTGCACTTTTCAACCACGGTTCAGTTCAACTTAAATCAAAATGATTGGCTATTGGTTACGGTATCGACAATACGTCGCGTGAAAACTTGTAATTTGACATTTCATTGACTCAACAATTTATAGCCGATCATTATGCTTTAACGCTGATAGGCTTAGGATTACGCTTACGATTATGTTTGGAAGGTATGCATAGGCTTAAGGACACTGTTGGTCAACAAGTTGTCGGTTGACGAATTGTCGTAGATTCATTGGTTAATCATTTTTGTGCTTCCTACAGGTTTTTTCATTACATTTACGCTTAGACTTAGACATAGGCTTAATAAAATGCGTACGTAACAACTGCTTGAACCTTTGTCTAAAAGCCCATGAGGGCGTCCGTAGATAATTATATTACAGGGCTCCGAATAATTTCTGAGCGACCCATACAGTTGCAATTCAAGATTGTTTACCCATAGACTGAGTCTATTTGGATGGCACCAGAATTTGGATGGAATTGCCCTGCATTGCCTCCCAAGGTGACGGTCTTGCCTAAGCCTAAGCCTAATTCTTCTTAACCTTATATGTGTTGGAAGTGTAACCCAATGTAAAGAACAGGGGCGGAACAGTATTATAAGCTTATTCCTAAGCCTAAGCCAACGTTTAAACCTAAACCTAAGCATAAGAATGAGCGTATTCCTAAGCCTAAGCCTAAAGCCTAAGCCAAGCAAAAAAATAAGTCTAAAGCTTAAGCTTACTCTATTGCAGTCCCTCAGAAAAACGTTCCGCCCCTGATTTTTACATAGGGTGAATTGTACAAGAACAATTTTTGCTGATCGTTGAAGTTTCATTTGTTTTTAGCTTACAAACTACACCAGATTGTGAAAAAATACAGCGAAATCTTCTAAATTATTCGGTGATATGCTTGTTGACGTGTTTTATTTCAATTAGCGAATTTGTAACATTAATTTATACAAATATTACTGGGTTTTGTAGTTAAAATGTTAAAATTCATAAAATAATTATAATATTAAAATTAATAATCATAATAATAATAATATAATTAATAATAATTATTATTAATAATAATAACAATTATAATAATAAGATTAATTATAATTAAATAATAATTTACTTTATTATATTTATATAAATATATATTGTAAACGGGTTTACATCGAAAATTAATAATATTCCTGATAATGTTCGACTGGTGTTTGATTTTATCATTAATATCCACGGTCACTTGTCGTAACCCGGAGTTGGTTGGATTCCGATTTCTGCGTTTATGGCTATTTTTGACGGCTTTCATCGCTCAGGTTAGTGACCTCTGGTCTCTACTCGTCATCGGAGCTCAAAACAAAACATCCTCAACCGACCAAGAAAAGGTTTGGCCCCAGAAAGTATTAAGTCTCGCTCGTAAATTGGCCCTTGTTCATTATTTGGCTTAGACGATATAAGTTTGTTTCCTGAATCAATTTAGCCTAAGCCTAGGGGGAAAGTGTGCAAGAGCAGGGTGAAATTACAATTGGAAATCCCGATATGCTCAAGTATGCGGCCCTCTTTGAAAGCGCTGTAAACTCGAAATGAGTTGATTAATCAACTCAGACAGCGAATTAGTCGTTTCTGGTTATTTCTGAGTCAATAAGCAGTAAGCAGTAACTAGCACTAAGCTGATTTAAATCTGTGTGAGTTGATTAATTCAGAATGAGTTCAGTCAATTCAAAATCCCAGGAGTTAAGAATGGCCTGTGTCATAGCTCAGGCATCTGAATAAATACAACTCTTGCTGAGTTAAAATCAACTATAACCTTAAATTTTAATACTTCAATTTCATTGGCCGATCCAAGATTGATCGGTAGCGAATTCATTTTCGCAAACTAAAAGTGGCGAATTATCTGACGTCATTTTGTTCATTTTTTAGGTTGCCGCAACAGCGATCGATCATCATTTGTCAGCGAAACATTTGCATCATATATTTGGAGTCAAAAGAAAACAAGACGGTAAGGTGTTTGAATTGGCGAAGAACGTGTATTCTGTTCATATTACAGATCGATATAACGTCAGTTGTCAGATTGTGGGGCAGGCATAGGGTCAGCTGTAACTCATCAACAATTATTTAGCCCCACCCAAGACAAGTTTGAGTCCCGCTTGTAAGTCATGGAAAATTATTAATGCTCGTTCTATGCCCAGATTTGAAATCTTCGCTGATAACCTAATTAGTTTGTACATATGATCAATTTACAATTCGTCGCCCGACAACTTATCGCCCAACTGTGTCCTAATGCTTATAAATAAATGTAAGCATAATCCTAAACGTAATAGTTTTAAGCTTAATGATTAGCGACGAATTGTCGAGTCGATGAAATTTCGAATTACAAGTTGTCGCACGACAAGCTGTTATGCGACTAATTGTCACATACAACAAATTTGATATGACATTGTACTGAAACATTTGTATTCGTAATTTTAGTCCCCAAATATGAAATAATTCATCCAGAACCAGTTTGGTCAATTTCCTTGAACGATACGTCATCGACCACCAAATTCCGATACAGATTTTCCCACGCAGGTTCACTGTATACGTTTGATGTTTTGCCGACTGGGCGACGCCTATTTTCCCACGGGTTCACTGCCATTGATCGAGATTTTAGCAATCGAAGCTATGTCTATACAGCACAGCATGAACGTGTCAAATCAGTGCAGAACTGTTTGTTTGTGGGAAATTTAGTTAATTCTCATCGCAATGCATCTATTGCACTTAACGGATGCACCAACAGGCACGTGAGTGTATTGTATTTATATGGAATGCTCAAATTATTATGAACCCTTTCTCGCATAGAGAATACTTGGACAGGTTTACACAATGCGCAAATGTTAGCGAATATACAACAATATGCATGCAAATTTTCTTTTCACAGAACAAGCACGTTTGTGTTCTGAGAAAATATTGTAAGCAATGTTAATTGCTGAAAGTTGCCAAAAATACGTATGTGGCGCATTCCAGCTTTAATTATGTAGATATATAAGCAAATTTATATATAAACAGTGTAGTGTGCAAAAATATAAGAATGCGCAGTGTTTAACAATAAATGTTATCGGATATGACCATACATGTTATCTGATAAAACTTGGCGTAGCATATAAACCTGTAAAATAGTTTCAAACGAGTGCCCATGAAAAGATCAGGGGTGGAACGTTTTGCTGAGGGTCTGAAATAATGTAAGCGTAAGCTGTAGGCATTTTTTGCTTAAGCTTAGGTAAAGGCTCATTTTTAGACTTAGGCTGAAGAATATGCTTATACTACTGTTCCGTCCGTGTTCTATACATTGGCTCATACAAACCACGGCGGTTTTTCGAATTTCAGTGAATTTAATATCGTGTTTGCTTTATAACAACCGTTTACACTGGCTAAACTTTTAAAATGATTTGAAGGCAAACGATCCAGCTACTTGCTCGCTCTTATCGAAGATAATTTTTGCTTAATTTCAGAGAGCATTAGTGATATTTTCGGATACTGGCGAGCAAATATTGTTGCATCCATAGGGAATATGCTTATACTACTGTTCCGTCCGTGTTCTATACATTGGTCCACACAAATTACGGTGGATTATTGAATTTCGGTGAATTTAATGCTATTTTTGCTTTAATTTCAGAGAGCATTAGTGATATTTTCGGATACTGGCGAGCAAATCTTGTTGCATCCATTACCTTTGCCCGTTGCAAAAGAGTTCGCCGCGAATAATTCTGCAGTAAAAAGTAACAAGAACAAATATCCACACCCTCACGTTGTCTTCAAACGAGACACCACGACTCAGGCAAGCATTGAGGAGCAAACGCGAAATGACGTCATTCTGAAGACGTTTTATACTCAAATTACGTCATCGGTCGCTGTTGATAGTCAGGATGACGACACCAAGTGTATTTATAGTGAGTTTTGATCAATGAATGGATTTTTTCAGTTTAGAAATGACGTTGAACGAGACTGGCGGCGGAACTCTCAACTGCATGTGTGTACTACCTGTATTTAGCGACAAACTTTTGAACCAAGAACCAGCAAACGCCGATGATCAAACTGTTTATTTGCTAAATTTCATCAAAACTCTTAATTTTAAGAAATCCAACAGCCTTAAACTACAGTGGACCTAATATTTCAAAGGCTGTTGCTGTCTGGTAAATGGGTTCTGCACACATTTGAGAATACGGACCTTTTGAAGTATACTGACATCTTTGTGTGTCCAACAGGACGGATAATTGAAAAATGTATCGAACGTCCTGTGGCAGATCCAGAAATTTTGAAAAGTAGGCACTGTGCGAGAAATAATAGTGAAAAAAACTCTCGAGCGAAACGACCGAGAAGCAGGACGCCATATTAGCGCTATATATTAATACAAGCTCTTCGTTTTGATCCCTGTTGCGGGGGTGGGGAGGCAAAGCTCAGGTAGCACCCCTTTGGATCTGCCATTGGTAACGTTGAAGTAACCTATGAAACCCTCAGACGGTTTCAAAGAACTGCTGGCAAACTCTTGAAAGACTAAAATTTCGCCAATTAATAAATTATAATAGAAAAAATATCATTTTCTTAGTTCCTTAATCTTTTCTTGGAATCGCTCCAAATTTGTAAATTTTGCAAAATCCTAAATTATAATTGAAAAAACAATTTTCTTTGTTCCGTAATCTGTTCTTGGAATCGTTTCAAATTTGCTTGTTATTGTTTCAGATACAACGGAAGATCCTTTACTCAATGAACAACAAGAAGATGCTATTAATAACAGTACGTCTTCTGCAGAAAATGAAGAAATGCCCGTGTTGATCGAGCCTCATTCTGCCTTACCAGATGGTTTCGAAAGGCTGGCAGTGGTACGTGGTAAGTCTTAAATAATATCATCCAACGTTGTGATCTGTAGTCATCACTGAGAAGCTCAAATATGCAAAAATTTTCAAAATCCAAAATATCCCAGTATGCATAGTGTACAGAAGCACATTTTCGAATAATATTTCGAAACTACGCTTTGAGTTAAGTTTTTGATGTAAAATTTCGCTGACTCACATACATAATCGGATTTTTGCTGAAACGCCAAAAATTTTTAGCCAATCGCAACATTTTTAGCTAAAACCCAATTATGACACTTAGAGAAATTTATTTGTAAAACTATACTCAACTTTTCAAATAGCATAAAGTCTTCCACCGCCCTTTGTTACTGATATATATCTAGTCGTGCAAGTATCCGTTGAATCAAACGTTTATTTGTCTTGTAACAAAAGCTTGAGCGATATTATGCATGCTTTACTTAGCAATGTACTTCCAAAACTTAAGTATGCTTTAAAGTTTCGAGCTCAGCTTTATTTCGTCCTAGAGTCATTTGTGCACTATAATTAGGGATAATTAAAATTTATGGGCTCTAATTAGGGTTTGGGGACTGTATCCGCTTACGCACTCTTATTGGGAATACGGACTTCTGTTGATTAGGACTCAAAAGGTGCACCCCCGTCTTATTACCCCCCTCTTATTCTGGTCACTGCAGTACTTGTTGCAGCTCAATTCTTGGAAAAGATGCAACAATGTTACAGCGTTCTACTTATGGACATCTTTTTGACCCTCTCAGACCAAAAATTGCTCTCCACCGCCGAAACAATTGTGTGTTTACCGAAATTTTGCCGCACCTCCCACCCCCCAAAAATCTTACCTCTGCTAGCAATCGCTTGTTATGGTGGCTGTAGGATGCGAAATAGAATATAGTCGACCGGTGCGAGTTGCACAACTGAATTTGATCCATAAACCGATAAAATGTTCAAATATCGCAAAATGTAAAAAAATGACAAAAAAAGTTAATTTTTTTATTTTTTGTTGTTTTTTTTGTTTCAGGTCCTGTTGTTGTCGAACTTGGCGTTTTTGTTGACGATGCGATGTGGAAACATTTCGAAGATTTGTATCGAACCGACGCCGATGCTGAACTTTTGAGCTTCATACTCGGTGCTGTGAATAACGTAAGCCGTTTTTTAGCTGTTCATCACGGCCGAAGCTCGGATTTGCAATTAGGTTTTCAAACAAGCGAACTGAAGCAGCTGCAAACCTGGTTTTCAATGTAGTGCCGGTCAAAGTAATGTTGACCCGGGATATCGGCAAAATCAGGGTATCAGTATCCGTATTTTTGACCGCATACCGATATCGATACCGACACCTTTAAGTTTAACAAATTTTATGACGAATTGAGTCGAATATATATTGCGTTAAACCAAGAGTCGATAATGACAAGAGTGTGCAACTCTTGGGGTTCCGCATGGTACAAAATGTTCCACCGGGCGTTGCGTTTTTGGCCGATCCCCCCTTGTTTACACGGAGGGTCGCTATCACATGAATACTCCTAAATTACCCTATAAGTAGAGCATGTTTGACGCCGCGTACATAAAGTGTCATGGTTCGCACCGGTTGTATCCCTCTCTAAATAAAGGGGGGTAGGGCAAAAACACAACGCGTGCCGAGTACATTCGTTGCTACACAGGATATGTCCAGTTGCACACTCTTTTTAGCGATTATCCACTCGTGGTTTGGATAATCGCTATTTAAGACGATTGTGCAACTGGGCATATTCTGTGTAGAAACGAATGTACCCGGCACGCGTTGTGTTTTTGTCCTACACCCCTTTATTTAAAGGGCGGTACAACCGGTGCGAACAGTGGCACTTTATGTATGCGGCGTCAAACATGCTACCCTTATAGTTTAATTTAGGGATATTCATGTAATAGCGACCCCCTTCTAAACAAGAAGGGGGTCGGACAAAAATCCAACGCCCGGTGCTACATTTTGCACCACACAAATTTCAGTAGTTGCACGCTCTTGTTAGAGAGATCATCTACTCCTTGGATAAATCAAGAGTTACAGTGGCAAAATTTCTTATGTAACCCAAGGACAGATTTAAACTTTTGTGTTGATTCAAACGGCGAGATTCGATTGCTTGATCCCTAAATAAGCGAACGAAAATGAAATTGTAATCCCTTTTGCAACAGTTACAAAACGTTTCTTGGTTCTTGCATTGGAAGGGTCTAAACATCTGAATCCGCCTTCCTGGCTACACGTGTCTGTCAGTGTTTCGCATTGGTACACTGTAGTAATTACAATAACATTTAGGCGCAAATAAAATTTTGATTGTGCAAAATATTTGATTTTGTAGCCCTCGTAGTTATTGGTGCCTGCTCGCTAAGATTAAGCCTAAACCTCAGCCTGATCCTAACCGTATTCCCAAGCGTTCACCGAAGCCGTCTCGTCTCTATGAGTCCCAGAGTCTTTCTGTTTCCTATAGTGGACCGACTGTAACAGGAGTTTCGTTTGCTCAAAATTTTTTAGTTTGTTACACATCGTAATTATACGGCCATACCCATAAATCATTTGTCTAAGCCTGCAACCTACATCTACGTTTAAATATAAGCCTAACCGTTAGCCTAAGCTTTAGGCTAAGCTTTCCATCCTTTAAGTAGCGCAGTCTCTCTGTTTTTTAAGAGATTGATTCGTGAATGCATGTGAGACATGCTTGTCCTGGTGTTTTTGCGTTATATGCAACGCACATTGTATAGTATGCTTGTCGGCAGCGCACGGCCGACACTTATAGTCGACGATAAAAGTAGTGGGTAAACGGTCTACGCGGCGCAATGGTGAACCATCCACTTAAACATCCACAGGCTTGAAGTTCTATTCCCTCTCTATAGGTCTGCTTTTCCGCCTTCTTAGTTAAAATGTCTGAAATATCGCGGTTTCTACCTAAACTGACAATCCCAATCGTTGACATTGGTCAAATTTGTTGTTATTCGCATGGGTATATATTTTACCATTTATTTCAACTTTGAAACATTCTCATTTCAAATAGTTGAACTGTTAAATTTTTAAATACAAAGTTGAATTTTAAGACTTTTGAAACTGGCCAGCGTTTGCAATTCAAACTAAGCTGAAATTCAGAGTAAAAATAATTTCTACAACTACGCTGCCTATAAATCCAAAAGTACAGTCTTTTAGATTTTTGCCCATGTAAAGATCAGGGGCGGAACGTTTTTCTGTAGGACTGTAATAGAGTAAGCTTAAGCTTTAGACTAATTTTTTTTGCTTGGCTTAGGCTTAGGCTTAGGCTGAGGTTCAGAAATATGCTCATTCTTACGCCTAGGCTTAGGCTTAGGCTTAGAAAAATGCTTATAATAATGTTCCGTCCGTGTTCTTGACATTGGCCGAGTTTTTTATGAGTTTGATTTATATCTACGCAACTCCTTGAACATTGCTTAAACTGCAGTAAATACAAACGATTTAGATTCATTACGAAACATTAGTTAACCTTTAACTGTGTTAGCTGTACCAAGAGTGCATGATACAAGAGTGCGCAAATCTTGGGGTTCTGCATAATACAAAATGTACCACCGGGCGTTGCGTTTTTCGCTGACCCCGCTTATTTAGATGGGGGTTGCTGTCACTTGCAATACTCTTAAATTAATGTATAACCGGATTATTTTTGATGCCAGTTACATAAAGTTGCATGGTTCGGACAGGTAGTACCCCCTCTAAATAAGCGGGACGGCCAAAAGCGCAACGTTCGCCGCATACATTATTTCCTACAGAGAATGTACCCAGCTGCATACTCTTGTTGAAGAATGCATCATCTACTGTTGATTGTGGTATATTAGCTATTTTTAGATTCATTTACTGTTCACACATACTTCGCTTCGACCGGAAGTCAATATTGTAATTACGAGATACGAAGTGCTCAAGCATCCGCCGGTAAAACAAAATGTTTTTGTTTGATATTTTCAAATTTTACTTCATAATTTTAAAGTATGTAACCCGTTCTCGCATAGAGTATAGTATGAGCAACTAAATTGCAAATTTTGCACGCGAAATAGCACATAACGAGTAGAATATGACAAAAGTTACCCAAGACTACATTTGCTGACATTCAAGACATATAAAATCTTAGAAATAAAGATTCTCCCAGAAGCCGACTTCCAAATAAGGAGCTAAAGCTCAACCAAAATCCCTAATTTTACAACCAAAGATACATCAAAGACGTAAACTTAGGTTCAGCGGTAAGCCGGAACTCAAATCTGAAATATGCTTCAAATTCGATTGCTTATATACACTTTTAAGAATATGTTCAGAACAGCTTGTTTACTTGCGCTAAACCTGAATATTATTTCTTGAATAGAAAACAACTATTTCCTGAAAATAAGAAAATTGTGTCTTACAAATTGATAATAGTAATTTCTTGAATATACGGTTTTCAAACTGACGAACTTGTACATATTGTGATTTCAAAATTGTCACTGTGATGCAGGATATAAAAATCAAATGCGAAAAATTCGCTGTATTTCAAACCTCGTCATTTATTGGTCCGAAATGTGCTAAATTATCGACTGGTGATAGATGCTACACACATTTGACGTTTGACAAAGTCTAATTATATTCATTGTGTAAATATTGTCGTTTATCTTTTTCTTTTTATGTTTTTAGCCTCAACTTCGATGGAACGCACATCGAAAAGGCAACGTCGATTTGTTGTTGGAGAATTTTTGCAATTATCAACACGAAATCAATCCTGGGTCCGATTCGAATCCACGTCATTGGGATCATGGAATATTGTTTACTGGGTAATTAATTTTGAATTTGAGACATTTTTTCTTGTGTTGGTTTCGCACCGATACCGAAAATTATCGTTAATTTCAACTAAACTTACACTGTAAATTTCAGTGAGTTGAGTTTAACTCAGAATGAGTTGTATTGCTTAGTTTGAGTTAGGACTGTCAGAAGTCAGAATTCTGAGTTGATTTAATTCATTCTGATTTAATTAATCAACTTCCTCGGAATCAACTCAACTTAGAGTAAGATTCAACGAAACTCAGAGTGAGCTAAAGTTTTGTATTGTTAACTCAGAAATAACTAACTTTCCGTCTGAGTTAATTAATTAACTCATTGAAATTTTAAGGCTTGAAAGCAACATTCCAAAGTATAACCTTGCATTATCTTTCAAGCTTTTGATGAAAGACAAAAAACGTTTAATTCAGCGGATAGTTGCAATACCGGATATATATCAGTAACGAAGGGTGGCGGAGGGCAGGTTAAAAATAAATAACAGTCCGTAACCGAATAACAGGGGGTATCCTCTGGAGATGCCAAATAAATATCAGTCTCTCCTCTTTTTCGGATCACTACAGTACTATAAACAACGAAATTTCCAAACCAACTAAATACAGCACAGAACTTTTGATGTTTTGCACATTAACTTTTAAAGGTTTGGCGTGGGTAAAAACTGTTAGCTTTTTAATCACATGATACAAATCTTTACCCGCCAGTCGTGGTCCTTAACTTTTCGGCACAACTTCGCTCATGGTTCGCGCGGACCGTGTTGTTCCAACGCTTACATTTTCTATATTTACAATCTCCATTCAGAACGCGTTAAATTCTAACATAAACGACTTAAATGAATAACTGTAGTGACCCGAAAACATTAATAAGAGATCGTCGTATTTAATATGATAATCTCTTTGCAGGTATGACTTGTACCGTGGATCGTTGAAGTCAGTTGCAGGTAAAACCACAAATCTCGATACCTTTAATTGTACTAAAGGTAAAATAAGCTTCGGCATAGGCTTTGGTTGGCTTAAAAGCCCGTCTTGTCGCAGATGATCAGATATTAATCCGCAACGTTGGAAACAATTACTATAAGGTCCGTGATTTTATATATTTTTGAGGCGATTGCTCTGGTCCGGTAATACACCTAATTTATTTCTAGCTTCTATTACCGACAACGTTTTGGTTAGACGCTAGTTGAAAATTTTTCATTTAACCCTTTCACTCATAGAGTATACTACGAGCAACTAAACACAAATAATGTACGAGCAATACACTGTGAGCAGTGTAAATGTTGCAAGACTGGCAAAAGGGACTTTTTTCACCATAGAGTTGGAAATCGAATTTTAAGCGAAAAAATTTCAGTTTACTATCTATAACACCTTCTCACATCGAGTTGCCCATAGGCAACTTGGCGCAGTGTATATACGTTAAATAATATATATCGCACTGTGTTTAACAATTGCAACACGTATACATAGTACTAAATCACCACAAGAAGTGAGAGCCCCCTCGGACTCGAGCGTCAAGCTCCTATAGCTGAGTGGTGATGGTATACGCCTCCCACTTCAGTCACCGGAGTTCGAATCCTAGCAAAAAAGTTGGTCTCAGGGGAAATAGAAAATATTCATGTGAGAAAGGGTTAACATTGAAATTATACACATATAAAATTGAAATTATTCATGCAAGAAATGATTTATACATTTTCTTTTAGTAAATATTAATTTGTTTTAATTTCAGGCTACGCTCCAGTGAAAGGTATGTGCAGTGGTTCGCGAAGTTGTACAATCAATGAAGGACTTGATTTTGGTGCTGTATTTGTTATTACTCATGAAATGGGGCACAGGTTAGTGGCTGCAGTTGTATAAATTTGAATGAGACTATTAATTCTGCCAATTTCAAATTTCAAATGTTTAAACATTTTTCGAAAATTTTCCCTGTTTCAAAAGATGTAAGTTTCAATATTAAAGCCAGAATTATTAGCTGTGTCAAAATGTTTTGCCAGTGGTATAATTTTAAGTGAAGCTAAAAATTTTAAATTTCAAATGTCGACAAAAATTGTTCAAATATTCGCTATTTTAGAACATAATTATAATAATAATAGTATTAATAACAAAAACAATAATAATTAATAACAATAATAGTAATAATAAAAATAATAACAATAATAATAATAATAATAATAACAGCATTAATAATTAGCAGGATTATAACTTGTTTTAGAGAATGTTTTGCAAATCAAAAGACTTTGAAATTTTTTCTTGATTAATAGTAAATACTTGACTGCAAATCTTTCATTTTACAATCTTGTAAGGAAATTTTCAAAAAAATCCCAAAATCAAGATTGCATTTAAAACCGAAACTGCTAATTCGTAACATAACAGTTTCTTGTCCAAATACATCCAATTTATTCTGTTCCGTTTAATAATAATAATAATAATAATAATAATAATAATAATAATAATAATAATAAAAAAAATAATAATAATAATAAAGTAATAATTAGCGATAATAATTGTTTTAATAATTTTGCAATAATAATAATTAAGTTTTCTTGAATAATAAGGTTGGCTTCTGTAATTAAAAGTTAAACTCTAAATTTGCTATTTTATTTTCTTGTATTTAATGTATTAAAAATAAAATTAATTGTATTTTTAAAATGAAACTGCTAATTCGTAACATAACAGTTTCTTGTCCAGATGCATCCAATTTATTCTGTTCCGTTTAATAATCATAATAATAATAATAATAATAATAATAATAATAATATATTTATTTATTTCAGCCTTGGAATGATCCATGACGGCGATAACGGCTGTGATCGTCACAACTTCATCATGTCGCCTTCGGTTGGTGCTGGCAAAACGAGTTGGTCGGCGTGCAGCAGTGCTGAATTCAATAGTTTCCTCAACAAACTTGGGTAAGAAACGCTGTAAAGTCGATTTTGCATGCAGATGTGGCAATAAATGGACCGATAGGTGATTTAAATAAGCGAGTTGCTACTTAAAACTTATAAGCAGCGGCTTTCATGTAAAGAATTGTATTTTTGCACCGTCTTTGTGAATCTAATTGCATATTGCAGCTTGCATTAATATTGCAGAAACCTGTGTTAGTAGTCGTAATTTTATTTCACATTTTGTATTAATTGTCGTTGGCTACCAGTATTAATGATTGAAATGAATTAGATTTTATGCAAACACATTGTGTGCTTGTGATGAATAATTTAAATAGCAAAATTTGCGACAAGGATGGCTGGCAATTGCATTTATGCCGCACCACTGGAATTTGATTTTAAAATTGATCCGGTTTTATTGGAATTTTTCAGGACTCTTCACTATCCTGACAACTGTTTGATTGACGACAGCCGAATTAATACGTCCCCATCTCGAACAGCAGCAGCAGCGCTTCGGTTACTGGATCACGGCGGATCTGGAAAGCTTCCGGGAGAAATTTACAGCCTCGACGAACAGTGCCGGATATTTCATGGCGATTGTTGGGATCATGAGTTACGCAATTCGCAACAACCTGACGTAAGTCTGCAACGCGGAACGATTGCGTCTAGGGGGGACGAAAAATGGGTTATAGAAGCTGACCCTGAACGGTGGGACCGAAAAATATTTGTTTTGCCCAGTATCAAGAGTCAAAACAAATCCAAAGTAGTGTCAATGTTCAATTCTAGTACACGCAACAATAGCGTAATTATGCGCCGTTCACAATATAAATTACACGCTTGCCACAAAATATATCATAAGGTATGGTGAACGCGTGACAAATTTTGTCACGCGTTATTATCCTACCGTAACACTTTTTTTTCTGTTAACCCTGCCGTTACGCTTGTCACTGATTGGGTGACGGCGTAAAGTGGTGGTGTTCATTAAATAGACGTTTATTTCACTCATTTTTAATACTGTAAATTTGTTCATTTCAGGCAGTTTGCAATATGGTCTGGTGCGGTGCTGGCGAAGGTCTAATTCGAACTGCCCATCCGGCTTTAGAAGGATCAATGTGTGGCGAAGGAAAGGTAAGAATAGAAATTTGCTATCAAGTCTGCTAAAAAATCTGCTTAACCCTTTCTCACATAAATATTTTCAATTTCATATGAGATGTAACTTTAAGGTAAGATTCGATCCTCGGTCGCTCGGGTTGGAGCCGTTTACGATGACCACTGAGCTATAGGAGTTTGACACTTGAGCTCGAGAGGGCTCTCACTTCTTGTAGAGAATTTGCACTGCGCATGTATATTTAATTGTTAAACACTGCTTACAGTGGTGGTGTTGCTCGTATATTACTTGTATTTAGTTGTTCATAGTATACTCTACGGGTTAAAGGGTTGAAACTAAAAATAAGCACTCGTTCAAAAACAACGAAAGTATCACAAAAGGTCAACCTGTGATTTGTGGTTAATTGTACGGTTCGCAACTGGATGGAACTAAAACCGTGTATGCAAGGGGTGGTAGCAGAATATATACCCCCCTTCCGTAAATTTGGGCAGAAACGAGACGGTTTTGTAAAATTAAATTTTTTCGTTGCAAAATTTGCTTACAAAAGACGTCAAACTCTATAATTTATGTACCATCGTAAAATGATATTTTGGCTACGCCAATGCTCTGCATATCCAACTCCTGTCTGTATTTGTAAATATAACTTACTTGCTGGCTTAGGTTTGCTTTCTTTGGTCAATTTATAGAACAGGGCAGTAACAGTAGTGTAAGCATAGTCCTAAGCCTAAGCATAACCGTAAACAAAGAGTGTAAAGCTTATACTTATTCTATTGCAGTCCCGCTGAAAAACGTTTTACCCCTGATCTTTACATGGGCCGTTTCTTAGAAACACGAAATCATCAGTGTGTTGTCTATTGAAACTTGTTGAGGAATTTTTTTCAAATTATCTATAACCTCTTCTCACACAGAATTGACAATGAGCAACTAAGCGCTACTTGTATATGCGAAATAAAATGCGTAATACACCGTGTATAACTACGCGTACTCGCAGTACAAAATCTCCACAAGACGTAAGAGCGTCCTCGCTCTCGAGTGTCAAGTTCCTATAGCCGAATAAAGTGATCGTAAACATTTTTCATTTTAGTCTGTAGGTTATAAACCTAACTTAAAATTAGAGCCCGTATTTTCAAATGTGATTAGCACGTATTACCAGTTGATGAAAGGTTGTGTAACTTTCGAACCACGGAATGGTGAGGTTTGAAATTCAGTTGTATTTCTGTATTTACAAATTTTGAGATCTGCAATTGTAGCAGTTTGTTAGTTTGAAACGCAATTACAAACTGGTGACAGGTGCTATATGCATTTGAGAATATGGGCTTAGATTTCAGATGAAATAGAAAAGATTCATGTGAGAAACAGTTAAATATGCTGGTTCAAAACCTTTACATCGTTTACCATAAATACAGTTGTTTCAGTGGTGCATGGACGGCGCTTGTGTTTCATGGTCTTCCAGCCCTGGCCGGCGCCATCCAGTCCCAGTCGATGGGCAATGGACTGCGTGGACTGATAGTTTGCCTCGAAAAAGCTACGGCCACGAATCAGACTGCGGTGGATACACCTGTTCACGGTGTAAAATCATTGGACAGCTACGAATGAGACGTTCGTTACGATTGTGCGAAAATCCAGCGTATGTTTTTTAGTCAATTTTTGTAAAAATAAAATAATGCCTTGATGACAACGAAGATTTCGTGGGCCAATGTAAAGATTAGCAGCGGAACATTTTTCTGCCAGACTGCAATAGACTAAAGGTACGCTTTGGACTAATTTTTGCTTAGGCTTAGGCTTAGGTATACGTTCATTCTTACGCTTAGGCTTAGGCTTAATAGGTATAAACTCATTCTTACGCTTACACTTTATGCACAGGCTTAAGAATAGGTAATGCTCATGCTACTGTTACCGTCCTATTCTACCCATTGGCCGATTGATTCAATACTTACTCATTCACAAGGCAAAACAGTTGACACATTTGTGTTCAATATACCCCCGTTGGTTATAATTTGTACTCGAACAAAGCCGTCTTCGCGAGAAGCAAAGAAAAAGATAAAACCGAAAGTACAAAAATTATCAGTTGTTCGGCCAATGTAAAGAACAGGGTCGGAACAGAATTATAAGCATATTCCTAAGCCTAAGCCTAAGCCTATGACTAAGCCTAAGCCTAAGACTAAGCCTAAGTCTAAGCAAAGTAAAAAATTTAGTCTAAAGCGTAAGCTTATTCTTGCCTAGTACCACAGAAAAACGTTCCGCTCCTGATCTTTACATGGGCCAGTTGTTTCAACGGCGAATAATGAGTTAGGTTCATTAGGCTTAGGCTTAGGTTTCGGTGTAAGATCTTTCTTAGGCTTAGGCTTAGGCTTAGAAATATAATTATATTAGGGTCGTGTCCCATACATTGGCCATGTGTTCGTCAATTTGGTTAATTACGTTAATCAACAGTGTTACACCAGGTACTTGTACTTTTTCTATTTACTAATAAAATTGAATGCAAACTTCTTCACGATAAAATATTGACGTTTGTTTGTAGAATGTTAGAGTATGGTTAACGTGTGTCAAATTTAAAATTTGTTACTCTTCAACGCTACAGACATTTTTGATGCCAAAGTAAAATGTTTTATTGTGGTATGACCTGTGTAAAGGTCAGGGGCGGAACGTTTTTCTGTGGGACTGCAATAAGCTTAAGCTTTCTAATTTTTTGCTTAGGCTTGAGCTTAGGTTTGGGTATATGCTCATTCTTATGCTTTAGCTCCGGGTAAGGCGTAGGAATATGCGTATACTACTGTTTTGGCCCTGTTCTATACATTGGTCATATGTATTATGATATAATGAACGACAGATACATCGTTGGGTAACAACACCAGTGTCAATGGACACGGCAATGATGGCCCATCGGCAGTGTCGGAGCAGGCGAGGGTGGGGGCCCACAGTGTCGGGTACTTGTTAGAAATGGGCCACTCCAAATGATGGTATGGGCGGATGGCTGCTCCGGCCCTATCCGCTGGAGCCCAAAGCTTTCCATTTTTATTAACCAATCCTTGTTTTAGTCCAAATTTTGGTGGAAAACCATGTGAAGGTGCAAAATTTCGCGGCGTTGTTTGCCAATCCACTGTAAGTTTCAAGCATTTATTTGTTAGCTGAAATTGTGCTTAATAGGCATCTTATGCTTAGAATTCGCCTCAGATTTATACTTAGGCTTTGTAATAAGAAATTACAGACTCAAAATTAAAGTTAATTTTTTGCATCGGCTTAGGTGTACACTTTTTTCAATGCTTTAAGGCTTAGGCTTAGGAATATGTTGATCTTAAGTTACGGTTATATGCCGGCCGGCATAACGATGAGTCAAAAGTTCAGTGATGTTTCAAAATGCAAATAATCATAAATTTAACATTATAAAACAAGCTCAGATTTTGTGTTTTATTGAAATAATAATTACTAAGATAAAAATTAATGACTGGGTTTCCGAAGCCTTACTAAGTCCGACTGAGTACTTAAGTAAGTGCTAAGTAATTATTTAACCATTTGGTCGTTTTTAAAAACTTACCTAGGTAAATACTTAAGTCGCTGACTAAATTTGATATATTAAAGACAAGCAGTTCTTGTATATTAAACGTTTGCCTAAAACTGTAAACTCAAGGTGTATCGTTAGTATAAAGCAAAACTATTACTTTCCTGTTAATATCACAATGGCTTGCATTTGGTGTCGATTTTTTGCTCGAACATTTATACATTTACTTAAGTCGGCGACTTGAGTAAAGTATATATTATTTACGTATATATTTCAAAGTAAGATTTCAAAAACCTAGCCAACATTACCACACATAGATTAGCTGTCAATATTAGGTTCACTGGCCCATGTAAAGAACACGGGCGGAACGGTTATATGTGGGACTAGAAAAGAGTAAACTTAAGCTTTAGACTATTTTTGCTCGACTTAGGCTTAGGAATATGTTCATTATACTGTTCCACCCCTGTTCTTTGCATTGGTCGGTTCTCTTTGCGAACATATAACGAATTGGGTTATAAATTTGTTTACTGTTTTACAGCCGTGTTTAACCGGAAGTTCACCGGACGACTACGCAACTGCGCGATGTTCGGCGTTGAAAAATGATCCTGGAGTGCCGGATTTCTTGCTTTCAGGCAAAGGATTTCAGTGTGAGTGAGTTGTTCTGGTGATGGTTAGATGCTTATCGTGGCTGGGTTGCGGGCACATGACTTACGTTTTGCCACATACAATGTATCTTGTATAGTGTACTGCTGTGCACAAATGGTAAAAAATTGTTAAAGATTAACTATGCGCTAACCCTTGTCCTAATACAGGAGCCACAATAATTCATGTGTAGGGTTTAATGAAAAGTGCAATTCCACTTCAAACTGTGCAAAAAATTTATAATAAAATGTTTTCAATTTGAAACCTGAAAATTTTGACCAGTGTTGATCTTTTCTGTGACGCAATAGATGAAATTCCTAATTTCAATTCCTGACTGCGCATTTAAAACATTTCAATTCCATTTGATTAATTTGCGTAGTAAGGAATTGAAAATACATTTTAACTGAATTAATTGAAAGAGGAATTGAATATGATATTAGTTATCGTATATTGGAATGAGATTTAATTGATAAACATGCAGTATAAAAATTGAACAAATGTTTGTAAAAACATTGTTGAATCAAAAAAAAATTCCAACTATTCAATTTACGGAGTATACTTAAAATTGAATACTTTGAATTTTCTTTGATTCAACAATGTTTTTTTACAAACATTTGTTCAATTTTGTACTACGTGTTTCTCAATGATATCTCATCAAAACAGTGTTGAGTCAAAGAACATTCAGAGTATTAAATTTACGGCGTACACGGAAATTGAATAAATTATCAAACCAAATTTTATTAAGGAATAAATGCTGCCAATTTCTTGCACCACCCATTTTAGGACATAGTAGGTCATGTTGGCCATTGTCCTGAACGTGATATATTACGGCTCCTGTATAACGAGTGTCAAATAATTTTCTGCGACTTGAGTTAGGGACAGCTTCAGCGAAAAAGCAACTGTTGGCGTGGGGCTGACGAGTGTACATTTTAAAACTTGTACATGAGGTAAACCCCAACACTCGAACAAATCAGTGGCAGTCACTCAATAAAATTATTGTGAACGGCGCATTATAGATTACATTAAATATATTGTGAAAACATTAAAATGTATCACTGTTTTAAAGCTTACAATTTTGGAATTGCATAATTACAGTTCGCTTGTGACACTGCCATCAAATATAATACAGGCCTGTAGCTAGCTCACCTTGCTAAGGAGCCTAAGCAATTTTCAGGAGGGGCATTCAAGGATGTTCAATGAGTTACAAGGTTGAAAACTTTCGAGGGGGCGACAAAATTTTTCCAGGGGGGGCTGAGCCCCCTGGTCTCCGTTTGGCTACGGACCCGATACAATATAATATGAAAAACAATTAATTATTAAAAAATGTAAAATTTCACCTCAAACAATTGCTGATTAGACTTTCCTGCAAAAATTGTACGTTCAAATTGCAAAACAACATGTACGGGTTATTGCAGTTGCAATTTGCGCCTAAAGTTCGAGAAAACAGCTTGCGCACACTGTAAATTTCAGTGAATTGATTTTAACTCAGAATGAATTGAATGCACTCAGAGGTTTGAGCAGTAAATATACGTCTTTCAGAACTCAGAATTCTGAAGTTAATGAACTCAATCGGGGTTTTAATCAACTCACCCGGAAATATATCAGCTCAGAGTGAGTTAATATTTACTGTTATTCACTTTAGAAACATGCTAAAATAGCTAATTCTGTCTTTCAGTTGATTAATCAATTCATAAAGATCACTGTCCGCAGTATTTCTAATCTTAAGTTTAAATCTTAGTGCTATCGTCGAAACAAAACTTATAGAATAAATGTTAGATTTTCAAGCAAAATCAAATAACACACTAATGCTAACATTTAATACTAGCGAAAGAAACTCTCGCGTTACCCTGGTACGGACTAAAACCTAGGTAAATATCACATTTTATCTTCATAAATTGTAAAATATATCGACTATCGCCACAAATGATTTAGTCAACAGTGGATCATGACAAGAGTGTGCAAGTCATGGCGTCAGTTATCGTACAAAACGCACCACCGGGCGTTGCGTTTTTGGCCGACCCCCCTTGTTTACAGGGTGGTATCGTACAAAACACACCACCGGGAGTTGCGTTTTTGGCCTACCCCCTTGTTTACAATGGGGTATCGTACAAAACACCACCGGGCGTTGCGTTTTTGGACGACCCCCCTTGTTTACAATGGGGTATCGTACAAAACACCACCGGGCGTTGCGTTTGTGGCCGACCCCCCTTGTTTAGAGGGGGGTCGTTATTACATGAATGCCCCTAAATTAATCTATAAGGGAGCATGTTTGACGCCGCATACATAAAGTACCATGGTTCGCATCGGTTGTACCCCCCTCTAAATAAGGAGAGTGGGGTAGGGCAAAAACGCAATACGTTCCGGGTGTGACATTCTTTTCTACACAGAGTGTACCCAGTTATACACTCTTGTACAAAGAGTCATTATCGACTCTTGATGTAACTAATAAGCTCAATCTCATAAAACTCTTTTTCGAACCGGTGGGGCCATTAAAATCCAGGAATGAACGAGTCACAAAATGCCGTAAACGAACCCCAAACGCCTCCGATTGGCTGACTACTGGACCTTCGGCTTGGCGACCTTGACCATTGGTCACTTTGGCCACCGTACCGCCTCTGGGTGCCAAATTGACCGTCGCCAGCTCTAAAATAATACGCCGGTCCTGATCCTAAAGGCCTGCGTCCACCCCACTTTTCTTTTGCTCCACCGCCACCTCCGGCAAAATGATGAAGTCCATCGCTTATCGGAATCAGTCCCCACGCATCGGGAGTGACCACCGGTGACATGGTTACATTTTGATATTTTTGATATTTACTATTTTGTATATTATTGTTATTGTTATTATTATTATTATTATTGTTGTTGTTGTTTATTTGATATATGTTTGGCGAATGTGTTGTTGTTGTTGTTGTTGTTGAAAATGCAGCAGACGCACTTGATCCGCGTCGTTTTTGGGATGGCTGAATAATTGCAAAATTGCAATCTGCAATAACTGAGTTAAATCGTTGTCCATAGCGTCTTCGGTATATTGGTGGAGTATAGTATTGTTGTTGCTGTTCTTGTTGCTCTTCCTGTTGTTGTTGTTGTTGTTGTTGTTGTTGATGATGTTGTTGCGGTTGCTGTTGTGGCGGTTGCGGTTGTTGTTCCGGTTCTTGTTGCAACTGTTCCATAGTTTCCATGTCTGGATTCAAAATATTGCCAAGTTTAGGATCAATCAACGATATCCATTGTTCTGTATTATAAGTAAACGCTGACGAGCGATTAAATATATCGTTGTTGTTGTTTTTGTTGTTGTTGTTGTTGTTGCAATCATTTTTTACCATTGGCACCACGCCAGAATAATGTTTGTTGTTATCATATTTGACCATGGACACCAAATATACATCAGGCATGTCTTGGACGACATTTTCAATTGAACAATATTTATAATTTTGACTGGTTCCAGATTTACGAGTAGGCTTTAAACCAAAAAATGCTAACGGTTTCAATTTGCCAGATTTTGGTTTTTCTGGTTGATCATTCTGATTGGTGCATGGAACGTTTCTGGCAACGGTACTGCGTACCATTGTTACCGTCGGCGGTTTTCTGGTTAATTTGGTCTCGAATTCAATTAGTTGTCGCCAAAAGCCGACATTCGGCCTAATGATTGGTCGTACACGTTTCAAATGAAAATACGCATCACGAAGCGTCATATTACGGTACCGTATAAGGTATGCTAAACAAAGCGTTGGAGACCGGCTGACTCCGGCTCCGCAGTAAACCAACGTGTTACCTCCGGTTTGACGTCCGCTTCTGTTAGTATCCGAACGTCCCAGGTGATATCCGGTTCTTGCAGTTGCTTCGATCCGTTCGGTCATTGACTCGAAATATGAGCCCAGGTCAGCCGTAGGGTCATCGTCTGTATAAATTGAAAAATATATTTAAAATAATTTGTAAAATTTCAATCCTAAATATCGTAGCCGAGGGTGGGGGGCGGAAAGACGAGGCTGAGCACCTGTGGGAAATTTTTGTCCCCCCCACAAAATTTTTAATCTTGTTTGGAAGTCATAGAAAACCCTTGAATGCTCCTCCTGAAAATTTTTTAGTCCAATCGCAAGGGAGCTGGCTACGGGCATGCACTAAGTACTTCTGCGCAAAGACCGATATTGAAATGAGGACGAAACATTATAGCAGAAGGGGTTCATTGCTAAATTCCATTTCATACCAAGACTCCGGTGTGACGTTCCACACAAGGGTAAAGTCCAGTAAATTTTCAAGTTTCAATAAGATTTCTTTTTCTCAAACCAACAATAATAAATTTTGCCATTTTAAAATGTCCCATTCATTGTGACGGTGTATCGAGTCAACAGCAATTCTTGCCCAAATTACTTGCAGCCAAGTCTATGGCCAAAATACTCGACATGGTTGAAAATACTCTACTCTGCTAACAATGGTGAGTCAAATTGTACTCTCTTCGAAATAGACTCTACGGGTCTACGCATACTGAGTCAAATTCGACTCCGCCTGAGTCAAATTCGAGTCACTGAGAGTCGCACGTTTAACTCTGGCGAAGTCGAATTTGACTCAGTTTGTGTAATCCCGTAGAGCCTATTTAGGATAGAGTCAATTGGATTCACCATTTTTTGCAGTGTATAGTCCATACATATCATTGACCAGAACCTTATGCTCATGATAAATCGTCGATATAATGGACGAGGGTTAGATTTTGTAATCATACAGCTTGACTCAATGAGTCGCTCAGTGGATCGAATTTGAATCTGGCGGAGTCGAATTGGACTCAATTTGTGTAGTCTGGAAAAGCCTATTTCGAAAACAGTCAATTTGACTCACCATTTTTAGCAGTGTGTTTACTGGTGACAGCAGTTGGCCCCTGACAATGAAATAGCCCTACTGCCAAGAAAAACTAGTTGAAAAATGTCCTATTTTTGCGTCATGTGAGTGGGTGTACCTTATAGGACGTCAAATTTTGTACCGCCCGACTACACCTTATGGATCTCATGCCAACTTCGACCCATGTTACCTTTAGGGCCGTCCCGGTTTCTGCTGGGTCTGTGAAACAGTACGCTTACATTTTAGACTACATTTTTTGCTTACGATTAGGCTTAGCCTTAGGCATAAGAATACGCTTTTGCAACGCTTAGGCTTAGGCTTAGGCTTAGGAATATGCTTTTGCAACGCTTAGGCTTAGGAATATGCTTAGGCTTAGGCTTATGAATACGCTTAATCTACTGTTACGGCCCTAAAAGTAACATTGGTCCCAACTTTCATCTGTCATTTAAAACTAACCAATATTAATCTGAATATACTGAATGTCACACGGCAACCGGTGATATTGTTGCGCGTTTTGTTGACTGACATTAATTATTGTTGTAATCTGTCGCTGTCGCAAGCGATCATTTCGAATCGCGGCAACTCCACACAAATAAAGCGAGTCTGTCACACGAGTGATCCGGGTTACACATCCAAGCGATGTATTCAACACGCAACCGTTAATATTTGACGAATAATTACTGTTAATATTTGATAATGCACTCATATTTTGGAGTGCAAATTTTTGCTAACAAATTTAATCGAATATGCAGTTTACACAACAGCTTGCGTTATATCGCGTTACAATCTGCGCGTATTCTCAAATGTGTGTAGCACCTATCACCAGTTGATTATATAGGTTTTGAAACTTTCAATTCACTACACCGAGAGCGTACAAATTCATTACAATTTTCGAATTTGTTTTACCCAATTTCTGTGCAAAATTTGAGATTTTCAACTGCAAATGTTCGTGAGTTTGAAAACCTATTACTAACTAGCAGGGTGGAACCGAAATTTCGGTTCCGGTACGCAAATGTGGTTTTTTCACTATGTGGTTCCGGTATAGAACATCCGGTAATTTTTCAACGGAAAATTCCAGTATTTACTGTATTTAAACCTTTTCTCACTCGAAAATTTAAGAAAAATTGTCATATTTGCGTCGTACTTGTATAATTGATCATACGTATTCAGCTACTGCATTTGTTTCAGGATTTTGGCATCCTAAATTCTTTTGTTGCACTGTTAAAAGCGACAAAATAGCGTTAAAAATGAACTTTTCGGTAGCAAGAATTTTTTTCCTGTTCCGGTATTTTTCAACTCTCCGGTTCCAGTATTTTATAATTCCGGTCGCACCCTGCTAACTAGTGACAGATGCTGTACACATTTGAGAATATGAGCCGTTTATATACCTGTGATATGAATTGATAAATGCAATTTCTTTGTAATGTTTTGTTTTCACTTCAAATTTTACACAAATGTAGCGATTTATAACACTAATGCATGAAGAATTATTTCTGTCAAGAAATATACTATGAGCAACTCAACGCAAACTTGTACCACAGACAAGCATATGCCTAACTAATTTAACCACACTGTAAATTTTAAATGAATTGATTAATCAACTCAGCTAGAGAGTTAGTTATTTCTGAGTTAATAACAGTTAACATTAACTCATTCTGTGTTGTGTTGATTTTCAGTCTGAGTTCAGTTTATTCCGGGTAAGTTGAATAATTAAGTCAGAGTGAGATTTATTGACTCAGAATTCTGAGTTCTGACAGTCCTAACTCAGACTGAGTGATAGCGATAATCAGCGGCAGAATATCGATCGTCATTAATCAACAAACCTTATCTTTACCGTCTACAGTCAGTCGAAATGTAAGAAAAAGACAAATTATTAATATTAACCCTCTCGCGAATAGAGTATACTATGACCAACTAAATACAAATAATATACAAGCAATACCGACACAGTGAGCAGTGGTTAACAATTCTAACATAGTATACGCAGTGCAAAATCTCTACAAGACGTGAAAGTCCCCTCGTGGCCGAGCGTCAAGCTCGTATAGCTGAGTGGTCATCGTAAACACCTCCCACCCCAGAGACTGGGGATCGAATCTCAGCTTGAAATTACATCTCATATGAAATTGAAAATATTCATGTGAGAAAGAGGTAAATTTAATTTATTTACATCAATCAAAAATGAACCTGTTCAAAAATAATACAAATTTTTGTTGTTGTTCCTTCTGCCGGTGTGCGCTCAACTAAATTTAGCAATTATTTTCGCATATTTGAGTATTTTAGCTCATCCGCTGATTCTGTACCCAATTTCAATTTTAGAAATTCGAATTCTAAGCTCCCGAAGGTTCACCAAAATACATCCGACACAGCAGGGTCCGTATTGGCTAATTTTAAACATTGGGATTAAACACGCGTAACCTCTGCGCTGTCAGAATTTCTTACAAAAAATTCCAGTGAACTGGTTTAAATTCCGAATGAGTTGAATCACTGAGTCTGAATTAGGTGTTTCACAACTCAGAATTCCAAAACTGATTGAAATCCTTCTGAGTTAATCAATCAACTCTCGCGGAATTAAATTAACTCGAGCGTCAGTTAATGGTTACTGTTAATATTAACTCAGAAATAACCAAAAAATGATTATTTCGTTCTCTGAGTTGACTAACTTTACTCATTAAAATTTACAGTGCACTGTAAATTCGAATGAGTTGATTAATCAATTCAGCTATCGAGTTGGTTATTTCTCAATTAATATCAGTAAACATTAACTCACTCTGAGTTGTATTGATTCTCACTCTGAAATGAGTTGACGCTGGGTGAGTTAATTAAATATCTCAGAATGAGTTGAATCAAGAATTCTGAGTCCTGAATGTCCTAACACAGACTGAGTGATTCGACTCATTCTGAGTTAAAATCAACTCACTGAAATTCACAGTGTGATAGCATATAATGCGAACGTCTTGCCATGTACCGCTCGTCTCAGCTTTCGGCTAAAATTTCAACAATTATACCAGAAATATATTAAAGACCATTCATTGTACTTTTTGAAGAAAAGGATTTAAATTTTGACAGTTGAAAATTGATACTTAGATTCAATTGAACATCATTATTTTTTGGTTTTTCTCACAATTTACTGTTTTACTTTGCAGAAATATACGGATTGGCTGTTGTAGACGTGTTTCCACAGACATAGGCTCAAGCTTTAGGTTTCAAAAAAGGCGTAGCTAAACCTAAAGCTTAGCCTAAAAGCTTTCATATGCATTTACGCAAGTTCAACATACTGTAAATTTTAGTGAGTTGATTTTAAATCAGAATGAGTTGAATAACTCAGTCTGAGTTAGGACTATCAGAACTCAGCATTTTGAGTTGATTCAATTCATTCTGAGTTAATTAACCAACTTACCCAGAGTCAACTCAACTCATAGTGAGAATTAACTCATCTGAAAGTGAGTTAATGTTTACTGATATTAATTCAGAAATAACCACCTCGCTAGCTGAATTGATAAAATCAACTCATTGCAATTTACAGTGCAGCGGGGGGGGGGGGGTGGCTGGCGGCCGGCGGCGCGGGGGGGGGCTTGTGGGCGTGGGTGGGGGTCTGGCGGGGGGGGGCGGGGGCGACTTTATTGTGAGGTGGGGAAAAAGCATACAAGCGGCTTTAATTTAGTTTTCACATAAGAAAACATGTGAGCAAGAAAATAGCGCTATATATACTTGTCTAAGCTACAAAAAGAGACAGCAAAATAAATTTTAAATGTTGACTTAAAGTTTGACCATTTCTGATCATAAACATTATTGTAAGTCCGGTGTAATAAGCAGGTCATCCCCACGTGAAATATCTTCGATTTGCCGAAACGAACCCGTTTCTTCAAGGAACAAAACAGCTATTATAGCTCATGTTATAGACTATAACATCCCAAAATTTGAGCCTTTCCATATTATGCCGCAAGCCGACATTTGCCAAAATATTGTTTGATTTTTTGAAAATTTTTTTAATATTTGAGCAAGCTGAGTTTCTCGTGAACTCGCCTGATCATTCCACGCACAAATTTGAATTTTTGAAAAATTCGATTTTTGTTAAAGGTCCAACTTTTTCGGTCAAACGCCGACTTGGTGGGATAACCGAATAGACCTCAAAATTCTACACAGCTTTCAAATCAAAGCATTTTGCGAAATTTTCCAGTGCAAAAATCACAGAATAAACGTAGCGCTATAGTTTTGACTATTTCATTATCGTCGACGTCGTTCGATGCCGCTCGACACCGTACGGCACCGCACGAACACTGTGCTGCATGGGCCACAGCATCGCTATCAAATGTATAGAACAAAGCCGTAACAGTAGTATAAAACATATTCCTAAACCTTGAGCCTAAACAAAAATTCAGTCTAAAGCTTAAGCTTCATTCTATTGCAGTTCCGCAGAAAAACGTTCAACCGTATCCTTGCATAGGCCGCAATATGTGAACATTGTTTTTTGAATTGCAGCGTCACCCGGCGTCACACGACAAGTATAACATCACTTAAAATTCTAAAAATAAACTCTTTTTGTAGTGCCAAGCAACAAATATTTTGACAGCTGTGAAATTCTTGCGAGTTGGTGTTGTTGTTTTGACTCAAATTTGTCTTATTAAACTTTAAGGCCCACATTTACGAGAATAAATGCGTTAAAATTGTCCCAATTAACAAAAATATCAAATCAAAACAAAACATAATATTATTATTTGTCTTTTGGCCATAGATACTCTTAATATTAAGACAAAAAAGTAATTAAACGATTGTTTTTGGCTCATGTAAAGATCAGGGGCGGAACGTTTTTCTGCTGCATTAGAAAAGAGTAAGCTTGAGCTTTAGACTATTTTTTTTGCGTGGCTTCGGCTTAGGCTTAGGAATACGCTCATTCGTACGCTTAAGCTTAGGCTTAGGCTCAGACTTAGGCTTAGCAATATGCTTATAATTCTGTTCCACGGGCGGAACGGTTTCCTGCTGGACTGCAATAGAGTAAGCTTAAGCTTTAAACTAATTTTTGTTTCCTTTTTGATGGCGAATCCGCCGGGTTCGGTGTATAAACCGTAAACTGTAATTGGTCCAAGAGCGTAGTCAAAATTCCATTTGGGAACGATACAATTTTGCAATCTGCTACATAAAGGATACATGGTAAATTTCAATGAGTTGGTTAATCAGTTCAGCTAGCGAGTTGGTTATTTTTGTATTAATATCAGTAAACATTACTCACTCTCAGTTGAGTTAATTCTCACTCTGAAATGAGATGACTCTGTGTGTAGAGTTGATTAATTAACTCAGAATGAACTGAATCAACTCAAAATGCTGAGTTCTGATAGTCCTAACTCAGACTGAATGATTCAACTCATTCTGAGTTAAAATCAACTCACTGGAATTTTGCAGTGAAGCATGTGAAAATTGTGACATTGGTGTACTCAAGTTATGGCCAATGTTACTTATATATAATTCCTCTCCCAGAAAAATATGGATTCGTCGCTGGTTTATATTTCAGTTTCCTACAACGAGTCAAACACATGCATAATTTCGTGTAATTCACTTGCATTCGAACAATTAAGAACCTTCAGATTCAGTTTAATCATTAATATTTGTAACCATCAACGCATAATTATAGGTTTGATCACATTAATTGTAGTACGTTTGTGGCGATAGCACCTGTAAAGATCAGGGGCGAAACGTTTTTCTGTGGTACTGCAATAGAGTAAGCTTAAGCTTTCGACTAAATTTTTGCTTGGCTTAGCCTTAGGCTTAAGCTTAGGCTAAGGAATAAACTCATTCTTACGCATAGGCTTAGGCTTAGGCTTACGCTTAGTAATAAGCTTTCAATACTGTTCCGCCCCTGTTCTTTACATTGGCCGTGTCGATTTAGCAGTGTTCAGCGAAACTTGAGGGGAAGCAGGTGTCAACTGGGTGTTTTCGCACCCCCAATTTTCACAAAGTCTTGATTTGGGGCTAAATTCACTGTTATATTTTTTAAACGAAAAGAATCGTTAGCAAAAAAATACTTGATCGTAAAAGTAGTGAGAAGAATAATGGCCATATCGCCACAGTAGGATTATTGTGCCCGTCCAAGGGTTTCGAAGAGTCGAGTGAATAGACACGAATAGTGCAGTCAGGGGTGGGGGCTCTCCCTAAATCCCAGGGTGGGGTCTACAAACTGGCGAGCGAGAAGCCAGATGCATTTAGAAACTTAAGCGGTTTTTGTTTCAACCGGTTATGGTGGGGGCCCCTCTAGGGGTGGCGGTCTCCCCAAATGGGGGTAAGGTGGGGTGGCTGCTCCGGCCATGGCCCACGAACTAATGCAGGTTTCACTATGGGTCCTTCTTAACAAAACACTCCTTGTACGACATTCGCTTCGAAGACAGGGATGCATACAAACGAGGGATACTGTAGTGACCCGAATAATAAGATCGGGGACTGATATTTATTTGGCCTCTCCATAGGGAACCCCCTTGTTATTCGGTTACGGATTGTTATTTCCAACCAGCCCTCCACCATCCTTTCTTACTGATATGTATCCGGTATTGCAACTATCCGTTAAATTTAACGTTTTTTGCTTTGCATCAAAAGCTTGAGCGATAATACAAGGTTAAACTTTGGAATGTTACTTTCAAAACTTAACTTATGCGTTAAAGTTTCGAACTCAACTTTATTCGGTCCTGGAGTCATTTATGCGCTACAATTTGAAATCATTGACATTTATGGACTCTAATTAGGGTTTAGAGACTCTATCCGTTTACGCACTCTTATTAGGGATACGGACTCATATTGATTGGGACTCAAAACGGGGACCGCCGGTCTTATTCGGGTCACTACAGCAAAGGCATATATAATGGCGAAAACACTGACAAGATCCTGAATTAGGAAAACAGTAGAATTTTAGATAACCTTTAATGAATCCTAAAGGTCCGTAATGGTTTGCCCGGCCCTATACGTTTCCGAAATAAAATATCGTCTACGCCTGTGCGTTCATGCCTGACTTATAGGTTACAATTTGCATGCGATTATTTCGATAATTGCTTTCTGATATAATGTGAAAACTGGCTTAATTATGCAAATTTATAACGAACGCCAAATAGGAAAGATTTACTGCGAAAAGCAAACGATAAATCAGTAGTAATAACGACAGAAGTGTCTAATTGCCATGCTTTATGAAGATGGATCGCGTAGTGACCCAAACAAGAGGTGTGAGGTTATACGACGGAGTCGTCATTTTGAGTCCCAATCAATACGAATCCGTATCCTAAGTAAGAGTCCGAAAGCGGATAAAGTGTCTAAACTCTTATTAAGACTGCGATAGCGGATAAAGTTCGTAAACCATACCTAGAGTCTATAATTATGAATTATCCTAAATTGTAGTGCATAAATGACTCCAGGACCAAATAAAGTTGAGGTCAAAATTTTAAAGCATATTTAAGTTTTGAAACTACATTCCTAAGTATATAACCTTTGCATTGACCCGAATAAGGGGGGTGATATATATTTAGCTTCTCCAGAGGGTTCCCCCGGTTATTCAGTTACGGACTATTGTATATTTTTAACCCGCCCTCCGTCGCCCTTCGATACTGATATATCCGGTATAGCAGCTATCCGTTAAATTAAACGACTATTTGTCTTGCATCAAAAGCTTAATTGATAATGCAAGGTTATACTTAGGAATGTACTTTCAAAACTTAAGTATGCTTTAAATTTTCGAACTCAACTTTATTTGGTACTGAAGTCATTTATGCGCTACAATTAGCAATAATTCACATGTATAGACTCTATTTTGGGGTTAGGTACTCTATCAGATTACAGGCTCTTAATAGAGATACGGATTCCTATTGATTGGGACTCAAAATTGGGACCCTCCTTTTATTATCCCTCCTTATTCGTGTCACTACAGTTCGGCAAAAAACAAAGTTTAATCTGTACAACAAATATTACTGAAACGATTTTTAGCCGACCTCTCATAATCTTAGAGACATTACTACATAGCAAAAATACAACAAAAAACAGTTGACAAAGCTTGCACTAAAACCGTATTGTGCTCTAAAAGTCGATAAAATCAAATTTATCCAATATCCGATTTAGTTCAGAGTGCATTTGTCAGCGAAACCGACAACAACACGACACCCCCGTATCCAGACGGCTGTCAGAGAGGCTCAGTCTCCCCCCTGAAACAATTTTACGCCCCTCAGGCCCGTAGCTAACTCGCCTTGCTAGAGGGGCTAACAAATGTTGACGAGGGGCATTCAAGGGTTTTTAATGAATTACAGGCAAGGTTGAAAATTTTCTTGAGGTGGCCAAAATTTTTCTACGGTGGGCTGAGCCCCCTCCCCCCGGCCCCGCTTGGCTACGGACTCAACCCTCTAGATAATTTTTAGCGCAACTTTCTTCTAAAATCCCTCAAATACCTCTACTAAAATTTTTTGTCACTCTCTAACATTTTGTGACGGCTATGGACCTGCGAAATGAGTACAAAATCAGTGTCTAACCTCACTTACATACGAGACATACGAGTTAACGCGGAACAAAATGATTCGCATTACAGGACGCAGTACAGGCAGGCGAACCGAAAATTAGCGTTGTACCGCATGGACCAAAGGCGGACGGCGTCGTAAATCAAAAAATATTTATTTATTAATTGATTTGCGATGCCGTTCGGCAGAAACGGCGTTGACGGCCATTAGAAAAGTCGAAAAGTACAGCGCCACCCTATACACGTTTCTTGCTAGGGGGGTGAAAACTTTTTCAGGAGGGCATTCATGGGTTTTTAATGAGTTACAAGCACGGTTGAAAATTTTCAGAATGAATTTCCTATGATATTAAAGCTATATTGTCTCGTATTTCTTCAAACAAAATTTGCTTACAGTTTCAAGGTTATTTTTACACATAAGGTGGGTCCATATAAAGATCACGTGCGGAACGTTTTTCTATGAGACTGTAACAAAGCAAGCAGAAGCTTCACAGTAATTATTTGCATAGGTCTACGCCTAGGCTTAGTCTATTAGCTCATGTTTTACACTTAGGCTTAAATTTAGGCTTAAAGGATATGCTTAGGAATATGTTTATACTACTGTTTTACGGTCCTGTTATATATATTGGCCAGGACTAACGGGTACTTACAATGCTTTTAACTCTTGCAAGCATAGGATGGGGCTATTATATGGAGTTTTAATTTGACATACGTTTTGAAGGTCTTAAAAGGTTTAGGTCAAGATTGCTGGCCAGCGGGCGCCCACCCTGGCCTAAGACCCACAACAGGGATCAGAAACAAGATTTTGTATTATGATTTAACACTAAATTGGTGGTCAGTTTTAGCTTTGTCCGAGAGCTTTTCTAAAAGTATTACATACCGGCCCACATCCCTTTTTTTTAACCCTTTCACTCATAGAGTATATATACTATGAGCAACTAAATACAAATAATGTACGAGCAGTACAGGCACTGTGAGCAGTGTTTAAAAATTCTAACTTGTATTCGCAGTACCAAATCTCTACAAGATGTAAGATCTCCCTCTGGCTTGAGCGTCAAATTCTTATAGCCATCTGTGCGATTGGGGATCGAATGGTACCTTGAAATTACATCTCGTATGAAATTGAAAATATTCATGTGAGAAAGGGTTAAGAATTTCTGGTTCCGCCACTGTCAATGGCACGGTTTTAAACGTAGAGATTCGAACAACATCCTTACGAGCAAAAACGTAGCTATTCGAAGTTTAGATGCTGGGCGAAAATCGTATTTTACTTTATTAAATTCTCTTGTTCCAGCTAATGTGCAGAACACAACTGTAACAGTAGTATAAGCATATTTCTAAACGTAGCTTAAAAGCATGAGGACAGGATTAGTTTAAAGCTTAAGCTTACTGTATTGCAGTTCGTGAAATAATGAAAAAAAACGTTCCGTTCCTGATCTTTACATGGGCCAGTCGTTCTGAATGTAATCATTACTGATTGTAGTTAGCATTAAAAGTATCATAATGTAACTATAGTTATTTCTGTAACTATAGCCCATATTCTCAAATGCGTATAGCACCTATTATCAATTAGCGATAGGTTTTCAAACTGACGACCATCGGCAGTTGCAGATTTCAAAATTAGTACAGAAGTAAGGCAAATCAAACGCGAACAATGTGCTTAATTTCGAACCTCACCATGCGCTAGTTCCAAAATTACAGGACCTATCACCAACTGGTTTAACGTGCTACTCGTATTTGGGAATACGGGCTCATGAGTTAACTATACTTAAAATAGATGATATTAGAAGCTAATATTTAGCTAATATTGAAACCCTTTTACAAGTTAATTTTAGTTTTACCAATGTATCAGTAACAATTATATAAATCAACTCTTACAATAACAAGAATAGATCACACCATTGACTATCGAACACTAGAAAGGTTGGTACTAAAAATTTGGACAATTGTTTTGCCCATGATCAATACTAAGGATGTTGCTTAAACCAGTTACCATGGTGCCACTGGAGGTGAAAAATACCAGAGAACCAGGTTCAAAACATTTGCTGGAGTTGGAACTGAAGCCCGAGGTGAAGCGAAATTAGCTAGTAAAATCAACGTTAAATTTGGTAATTTTAGCAAATATTTTGAAAGTTTTGTAATTTATTTTTTGGCTTGTTTTTTTGTAAAAAATTTTGACAATTTTATTTCTCAAAATGATAGCAATAGTTATTACAACCAAAGGCAGAGAGCGTTACAAGTTGTGATAAACTATAAAAAAATTTTTACTACCGGAATTGTCTGAACTTCCGACAGAAATTCTATCTGAGCTGGGGTTGGCGGTAGGTTTTCAGCGGAAATCGGATCCGCAGGCAGACCAGACCCATAGGAAAGTCAAGAAGTTAGGTCGAGGGTCAAATGAAATTCAAGCGGGGATCATGGTTAAGCTAAAGATGCATACCGCTAGATTATCAGTCTTAGTTTTAGTCTAATTGTTCAGCTAATAGTTGTATATGATTTATCCTACATTTTCTCTCGTGACATTCCATCAACATTTAAGACATGTAAAGTTACGACTTAGGGTCAATCTAAAGAACATAGCCGAAGTGTGAACCTAAACCTAAGCATAAGACGGAGTATATTCCTAAGCCTAAGCCTTAGCCTAAGCAAAGCAAAAAATTACTCTAAAGCTAATAAGCTTACTCTGTTGCAGTGCCACAGAAAAACGTTCCGCCCCTGATCTTTACATGGACCGGACTTAGTCTCAGTTGCAGGTGTAGGAAAAAGTTTATCCAAAGGTTTTATGATGAGGCAAATCGCTCAGCGTAAAACGTAAAGTTAAACCTCACTGCGAGCTTAAGCCTATTAATTCTATGGGTGAAAGTATTCAAAAGCCTTAAATTTGATGTTTTCATTTTTGGTCTAATTTTATTAAACTAAAACGAAATCTCTACTGATTGCGGGTATACACCGGGGGTTTTCAAAGGTTTAGTAAGGTACATATAATAGATTTTACCTGAAGCGGTATAATTTGTAGGTAAACAATTGTTATTTGATATCTAATATATAGAATTGTGTTCGCCATTATACATATATATATTTATTTATTTTTATTTATTTATTTATAATATTAGATATATATATATCTGAAATGGTTTGATTAAGACACTAACCAAACAGAAATCTATTACTGTGTTCAAAGTTCCAGTATATAGGGTTTGTAGTCCAGCGTAGCAGTTGTACGCCCCCGGGCGGACTAATGTATTAATAATTTAGGAGAAGATTCACTGTTGCTAGACTCGACAGTTACAAAACCTATCACTAACTGATGATTTATAGCACAGAGTGCCAATGTTACTTTTAGGGGCGTACCAGTAGATTAAGCGTTTTCCTAAGCCTAAGCCTAAAGCGTTGCAAAAATGTGTTCCTAAACCGAAACCTAAGCCTAAGCGTAAGCAGAAAAATGTAATCTAGAATCTAAACCTTGTTCTTGTATAGACCCACCAGAAACCTGGACGCCCCGTAAAGTAACATGGGACGCACCAGAGGAAAGCGCAAAATGCTGGAAAAACAATTAAGCACAGAAGACAAAAAAGTGAAAAATCACTGGTAAAATAAGGTCAACAAATACAGTCGTTCAATTTGTTATCAACTCTCTCATACGGCAAAGGTGAAGCGTAGCTGTTGATTCTTTTTTCTTCAGTTATTTTTAAGTTTCAAATTTAAAAAAAATAATTGTTTCCAGCTTGGATGACATTTAAACATTTTGACAGTCACACAATTCGGTGCGTACGGGCACAAATGATTCGTTTGAGAAACTTAAAAATGAATGAAAAATATTATTAATGGTAAAATTGCCGGACAGCTTTGCAGTATCAGAGAGTTCGACGACACTGAAGTGAACAGTGTTGCAAACCTGCAGTGAAAATAGCAAAAAAATTGAAGGAAAATAATTTTTTTGCCACGGGAGCAGACCCAAGCAGTAAAAACTGCATGAATAAAATTAGAGGAAAGTGAATTTTTGGCCCCAGTTGGGGGGTGGCAGACCCAAGATTTCATATCATAGGGTTTAACTTCAAGTAAAATTTCTTTGAAAGCAAGCTCGGAAAATTGGATTGCTGTTTTAAAGCGTCTTGTTACTCGATTCTCCTGAATTTTCTTGATGAGATATATCATTCCACGGCTTTTGTATTGTATATATCATAAGCTAATTACAATGTAATATGGATGGGCACCGGATATCTGGATATCTGAATTAATATCCGGCAATAATTGTCGGATATCCGGATTCTTGAGGAGATATATCCTTCAATTCCTTTTGTATTGTCGTATATCATAAGCTAATATATATTTATTATCTAGATGGGCACCGGATATCTGGATATACGGATAAATATCCCGCAAGAATTGCCGGATATACGGATAACAATTGTCTGGCAAGAATTGCCAAATATCCGGGTTTATCGTAAAATTTTTTACCAAGGTTTGCTAAAAAGCGTTTTTTTGCAATTTTTGACAACTTTTTTTTATTTTTGTTTTTTTTTTAACATTTGGCGCAGGTGTTCTTCGCAGTATATGAGCCAATAAGCTAAAATAAGCTAATTTATCTGCGATGGGAATGTTTGCTGATGACGATAACCTTTTGCCTTTGTCAAAAATCTAAAAACTGCTTACAAATAAAACCACAAATTTGTATTAATTTTTAAAATATCAATATTTCTGCGAAGGTCTGTAGATAAGTCAAATAAAGAAATGTTCATAATCCATTATTAGACTTTGACTTCGACTTAGGAATAAGCTTATACTACTGTTACGGCCCTGTTCTATGCTGTAGTGACCCGAATAAGAAAGGGGACGGATATTTATTTGACAACTTCATAGGGTTCCCCCCTGTTATTCCGTTACGGACTGTTACTGATATATATCTGGTACTGCAATTATCCGTTGGATTAAACTTTTATTTGTCTTATATTAAAAGCTTGAGCGACAATTCAAGATTATACTTAGAAATGTACTTTCAGAACTTAAGTATGCTATAAAGTTGCGAACTCAACTTTATTAGGGCCTGGAGTATATGCATTTTCGTTTGGTTTTTCTAAACCGCTTTCAAGTTAATTTTATATACGGCATCCATTCGAGTTTGAACCCAATGCTGCAGCATAGTGAGACCCGTAGCCAATTCCACATGCTAGGGGGTGGCTAAAATTTCTCAGGTGAGCCGCCCCTGGTCCCCCTTTGACTACGGGCTAGCGCCATGCCCAAAATTCGTAAAATAATGTTTAAATCATAAAACAAGCCAAAAGTTCGATTTGGTGCAGGTCCGGTCAACTGAGTATTAATACATAGATCGGATTTTAAATACCAATTTATGTTAGCTAACATATTTTTATTGCAGAAAAAATTTAATATTTCAACATCATTCGGCTCTGGATTCAAAGTTGCACGTACCTACGGGTACATGGGTCCGGGAAAGCAATTCTGACATTAAGTATACACTGCAAAAAATGGTGAGTCAAATTGACTCTGTCTGAAATAGGCTTTTCCGCACAACACAAACTGAGACAAAATTCTACTCCGCCAGAGTCAAATTGAGTCGAATTTAACTCAGGTGGAGTCGAATTTGACTCTGTTTGGATAGTCAGTAAAAGCCTACTTCAGAGAGAGTCAATTTGATTCACCATTTTTTATACAGTACACTTACAGGGTTCCAATAGGAACTAAATTTTACCGGAACAGAAACAGGAACATTAATTTAATCTTTTTGCAAGAACCGGAACTGTAACAGGAACCGGAAATTGAAGAAATTTTGAGCACCGAAAATTACTATTGGACTTTTTACAAACTAGCCAAAATATGGCTTAAGCAAAATTTTCCGTTTCATCATAATCAAGTTTTGCGAAAACACATCAACAACAGTTTATTAACAAGATTGAACTGATTGCATAAACATTAGTTTCGAAATACGAATTTTTAAAGACAAAGTTTCCAACTTTAAAATGATTATGAGTAATTTGCCACAAAACACGTAAAAATTCCGGTTCCTGTATCTTTCAGTGCACGAACAGGAACACGAACCGGAATTGAATTTTTGCAGGAATTCCGGTCGGAACAGAAATTCCGTTTGAATCTTTCACTGGGGTTACAAAATCTATACCCACTTTACATCTCTGTATAGGCTACGGCCCTCGAAACCCATTTCGGCCCTGTGCCTATGCGATAAAAACATTAATTTAGCGGCAGATACTCCAAATTGTATACTGAAGCATAATAAATGCGAAATAATTGAACCTTAACAAACGGCCTAAAAAGTCAAGATTCCAGCATACGACAGAAATAATAATAATAATTATATATATAGATATATACATATATTTAATTATATATATGTATATATATATATATATATATATATATAATATGTGTGTATGTATGTATATTATACGGTCCAGAAGATTGTAGTATTTTTCCTACCTGAACTATATTTCTGATCAATTGTTTTCCAGCCTAAATTAAGTCGCCATGCTTGTAATCAAGGCCCTGGTGTATAACCAAGTAACCAAGGGGGGGTCACAGCGTTCAAATTTGCTGAATAATTATATATACATCCGTTTCGGATATTTGGATGTTTTAGATGTATTTTTGGTTTTCAGGTTTAGGCTAATGTTACGGTTCCAAGAGTAACGTTGGTCGTCAAACCTAGTTTTCAACATAGCTATTATTATTTTGGGTTAACCTATATAGTGTCTATTGATGCATTATGAATATATTGTGCCACATGGACCCCCCACCTGGTTCGGAAAACGAAGGGATATCAATAGGGGACTTTAGTCTTCTTTGCCTATGCGTTTACAAACCATACTCAGGCCCGTAGCCAGCTCAACTTGTTAGGGGGCTAAAAAAATTTCAGGACGGGCATTCAAGGGTTTTTAATGACTTACAAGCAAGGTTGAAAATTTTTTAGGGGGGTCAGAAATTTTAGAAATGGGCTCGGCCTCGTCTGCCCATCCCCTTGGCTACGGCCTCGAGCATACATTTATAGTGGTCCTACACCAGGTATATTTCAAAGGTAAAACGGCCAAAATAATCAGTTATCTCGTTTTTTCGGTCTTCTGTTTTGTCAAATTAATGGTACAAAACAAAGATGAAAAGCTGGGTTTTTACTGTGTGTCATGGTGGGGGGCTAATGAACCAGCGAACAAATTTGGGTAACATTTTTAGACGTTCCAGATGATTCTTGACTCGTTGAGGGGGGGAAGGTGATGGCGCTGGGGGTCAGGCGAATTTCACGTGCGAGAAAACAACGAATGACGGTTTTTTTTGAGGTAAATCAAAGTTTTTGACTTGGGGTATGGTTAAAAATAGCAATTATGACGGGTTTTTAGAGGATTTTTGTACCACGGCGAGGCACGAGGTTATCACCGGTGTTGTCAAGGTTGCACTTCACGAGGGTATGACCCCGGGTAAAACGGTTTGGTGTTTTAGGAACCGGTAACAGTACTGTGACCTGTAGGGTTGAGCAAGTTTGTTCAGAAGCCTGCAAATGTGTGGGGTAATGAAAAGAATAGGGGCGGAACAGTATAATATGAGCTTATTCCTAAACCAAGCCTAAGCCTAAGCGTAACAATGAGTTTATTATTTAGCCTAAGCCTAAGCCTAAGCCTAAACCTAAACCTAAGCGTAAGAATGAGCATATTCCTAAGCCTAAGCCAAGCAAAAAATAGTTTAAAGCTTAAGCTTATTCTATTCTAGTCACACAGAAAAACGTTCCGCCCCTGATCTTTACATGGGCCAAAGTGGGTATACTTATTTCAGTTCGTGTACGCTTCCCACAACTGGCTTTGGCTTAGGCATATGTCATAAGCTCGGGCTCAGCCTTAGGTTTCGAAAATAGTTTACCTAAGTTGTTTGCTTAGATATTAGGCCTAGTCTCGGGCTAGGATTCGAAAATAGTTTGCTTAAGCCTCCTAAGCCTGAAACATTTTCCTAAGCCTTTATCTAAGCCTAACCGATCCTAGGCCTATAGCCTAAGCCTAAGCCTAACCGATCCTACGCGTATAGCCTAAGCCTAAGCCTAAGGCGAAACCAGAAGGTTTTTTGTATGCATTTACCTAAGCCTAAGCATAATTCTAACCACCTTTAAGTGTAGGGAAAGTGTATACAAGAGCCTTACACGAAATGCAGGCGTTACTTGCTTCAGCTAAAATTGGTGCCGTTTGTTTCGATGGTACAAAACGTTTAAAACTTTTGACGCCAAGAGACCCTCAGAAATAGGCGAGACATTAATCTTGCCTTAAGCAGACTTCAGGTTCCACAAATAAAGTACAGTTGGTTAAAGTCCCCTTGTACACCAACGGCATCACCAGCATTAACCAGAAATTGAACTCATTAATTTGACGCAGCTTAAAAGCTGTAGACTATTTTTTGGTTACGTTTAGGTTTACGTATAAGCTCATTTTGGGTTTAGGCTTAAGAATATGCATATACTACTGTTATGGCCATGTTCTATACATTGGTAAACACCATTACAAAACTTTACTTTTAAACATCGCGTTTTGCCCTAAAATTAACCAACTATCTGGTGTGCAGGGTGCAACCGGATGTGAAAAATACCGCAGCCGGAGCCGGAGGTCAATGAAACTTGCCGGAGCCTGAGATGAGGCGAAATTAAGTAGTAAAAATGATTGGCTAACTAGTTAACTGTAGCCAATATTTGAAAAATGTTGTTAAGTTGTTTGATTGCACGCTAGTTTTCTGTCAAATTTCGGCAATTCTTTCATAAAAATTGTGACAAAAGTCAATCGAAACGCACTAAACAGATAAATTTAGCAAAACTATCCAAAATATTACCGCCAAAATTGCCGGAACCTCCGGCAAAAATTCTACCGGAGCCGGAGCCGGAGGCCGATTTTCTGCGTGAGCCGGAGCCGGAGGCACACCTCCGGTTGTATCCTGCTGGTGTGTTCAGGCAGCGGTTTTTCCGAGGAACTTTGATGACAGCTCGACCGTTGCCAAAAAATACGACCAATTAGTATCGAAAGACAAAGTGCAAAGCGTATGGTTCGTTGAGAATTGTGTCCGTACGTGACAACAATGAATTCGTATTAAAGGGGTGTGATCTACTTGTCTACCTGCCATGGTATACACCCCTTGTAAAGGTCACGAAACCAGAATACATTTAGGCACAGCTTTCCGCGTTCAGTATGCAAATCAAGCACTGGTTTTGGTGAGGTCAAAGCGGAGGTGGATATGAGCCGAAGCGGAATCTGTTTATCTAAGACGCCAAAGTTGCTTGAATTTGAATATGCAAAATAGCTGGCACTATAAATACTGCAGGATACGTTGGTTATGAAGTCACAGTTGTCTGTCATTTGGTTGGTGTTGTCACTCTTGGCAGCGATGGGTTATATCCTGATGTTCAGACTTACCAGTTTGGTTTGTGTTAAACTTCGTTTTGCTTCGAGACACGTTGACAAGTTAGACTCGGCACCGCTGACGTCCAATACCCACTGAATCAAGGCATCAAGTACGACCGGTTAATGAAACTTTGCCCCAAAAACCAACAACACAAAGCAAAATCACACAACATAAAGCCTGGTCTATAGCTAATTCTAAGTTGCTTTCTCACGCAACAGGTTCCAAAATGTCAATTTATATAGAAACAGCAACAAAACATTATGAGTCCTTGGAGCTTTGGACACGAGCGATCCTGTGTAAATTGAACAAAAAAATATAAGTTTACCTGGTCAACGAATAGAAATTCAATGAATAAACAATCATTGCTTAACGCGAGACTTGAGAGCGGCGATAGCGCAGGGGCGGAACAGTATTATAAGCGTATTCCTAAGCCTAGGCTTAAGCCTAAGCGTAAGAATAAGCATATTCCTAAGCTTAAGCCTACGCGTAAGAATGAGTGTATTCCTAAGCCTAAGCCTAGGCGTTGGAATGAGCATATGCCTAAGCCTAAGCCTACGCGTAAGAATGGGTGTATTCCTAAGCCTAAGCCTAGGCGTTAGAATGAGCATATGCCTAAGCCTAAGCCAGGTCAAAAAATTAGTTGCAAGCTAAAGCATACTCTATTGCAGTCCCACAGAAAAACATGCCGCCCCTGATCTTTACATGGGCCGCTTATATTATAACGCGAGACTTGAGAGTGAGAGATAGCGATAGAGCTGTATTGCTAAATTCTGGACAGGATTGCAAAGACATGACTTAAGAGTGTCGCTATGCTTTGAAAAAATTTTCAATGTTTTCCGACGCCGTCCGTGCCCGTTTTTACCGTATGTCGACGTCTTTCGTCGGCCGTTGCCGTCTTTCGACGTCCGTCGCGGTCTTTCGCTATCCGTCGCCGCGTTTCGCCGTCGGTCGGCGTCCCAGCGTTTGTCGACATCATTTGCCGTCTCAACGTTTGTCGCCGTCGTTCGCCGTCCGTCGCCGTCGTTCGCCGTCCGTCGCCGTCTTTCGCTGTCCGTCGCTGTCTTTCGCCGTTCGTCGCCGTCTGTCACCGCTCGTCGCCGTCCCGTCCCTCGTTGTACATATGCTAAAGTCCGTTACTGCTAGTCGTCATCTGTTGCTGTTCGTCACCGTCTGTCACCGTATTGCATCATATGTCAATACACTCGCGTACGACACCGTACGGTGTCTGACGGCGACTGACATCACCACCCGACAACCATAGCCTCACCCTCCCTAAGTTTGATTTTAACTTTTTGACTTTACTAAAATTTAAATACACAGGAGTCTATCAACCATGATGCTGGATACAGTCGTGGTCATACTTTCTACAGCAAATTGAAATATTTGACACTCGAAATCCCATAAATTAATTTTAGCCAAAACGGCTTACGATTAAGTAGGCGGCCCCACATTTAACCGACAGATTAAAATACTATGAAATCTTTCAGGAGGTGGTGTCAAAAACAGACAGTGTGAAGCTTAAAAATAAAGTGAAATCCAGTGAGTTGTTTGAGAAAGAAATTTGAAAAAAAAAATTATTTTGAAATTTCCAAATTTATTCACTGAATTGAAATCTGAATTGAAATCCAGTGAGTTGTTTGAGAAATGGCATTTTGAAATTTGAGAAAAAACGCATTTTGCAATTTTTAAATTTGTTCACTGATACAATTTAAATTTTAAAAATAGCTGAAATTAGTTTAGTGAACAAATTTGGAAATTTTAAAATGTTTTTCCAATCAACTCACTGGATTGAAAATTATTCAAAGCTAAAAAGTCTTAATTCAGTAAATGTTTTGAACGGTTCAACCAAAAATTAAGCCAAACATAAAATTTTCACCTTGCGATTGCCACCAAAAACTCGTGATTTTTTCAATTAATTAATGATGAAACGCAGATTTTGAAATATGCAAGTTTTTGCAACTGCAATTTTTGTGAAATTTGCTGAAATCACAAAAACTTTTAAATTTTCGGAAGAAATAAGAACTTGAAATTTAGTCAAAATTCAATATAAATTCAACTGTTTGGTTTGAAATTTTAGACACAGAATCGCCGTGTCGTGTATGGTGTCACATGAGTACAAAGAACTACATTCGTGCAATTGGAAACTTTCCAGATGGAACGCCGTGCGGCAAAGCGAAATACTGTGTCAAAGGAAGCTGTCAGGTATTAAAAACACTTTGGCTGAGTTGCAGAGACCCGACTGACGGTTACGCTATGCTCGCAGTACGCCACACGGGTCGCCGGCACGCGGAACGGTAACAATTTTCGGCCCATGTAAAGATCCGAAGCGGTACGTTTTTTGTGGAACTAGAAAAGAGTACGCTATAAGCTTAAAGACTAATTCTTTTTTTGCTTGGCTTAGGCTTAGGCTTAGGCTTAGCCTTAGGAATAAACTCATTCTTACACTTAAGCTTAGGCTTAGGCTTAGGCTTAGGCTTAGGAACAATAGTTATAATACTGTTCCGCCCCTGTTCTTTGCCCAAATTTCTATTAAAATTTACAGCATGCCGCTTTGCGCCGCCCCGAGCAAACGCATGAATTGTATCTATTTTACTAGCATCGCATAGCGGCGTGCGGTGACGTGCGGCTGCGTCCGGCACAATAAAGTATAGCGCAATCCTTAAACTGGATGTTTTGACATAAATCGAAGGAATCCGACTAAATTTTCACAAAATCTAGCAAAAATTGCTGAATACTTACGTTTTAAAGTACACAGAGAAAAGGTCTCTGCCAGCGAAGCGAGCGAGAAGGCAAACGCAATTTTTGTTGCAGCAAAGTTAACATTTAAATGGTAGGAATTTTGGTAAAGAAATTTAAACAGAATGCATGCAATGTATAGTGAAATAAGCCTCGAGTGCAAAATGAGCGATAAGCAGAACGCAATTTACGGCGAACGAACAAATTGCAACGGAATATTCGCATTTGACCATAAAAATTTTCTTACGGGAGTCGCCCCCCACACCCTGACATCGCTGTGAATCCGCTCCTGATACGAAACATTTCGCCATAAAAAATTTTCGGATGCCAACACACGCTCCATTCCCTCTCTGAATCCTGAACCAAGGTACGAAACACACGTCCTTTCAAGGATACCGTTGTTAAGTCAAACGTCTTCTATTGTTGACCCAGTTTTTAGTTCGCCTGTTTAATATTGGTTTGTAGAGATAATATGCCTGAAAACCTATAATTGTAAGCGATGTCTTAGAATATTTTTAGGTTACAACTAATAATTTTGTTAGCACTAAGCATCTCTAGCGGTAATAAAGGCCGAAATGCCAAATTTAATTACGACGTTGGTTCAACTTCAGCGTATATTATGAATCAGATGCAAGCAGGGTCGCGACTATCGCCCTCTCCCGTACCATCCGGGGGTGGGTGGGCACCTGGGGACCATGGCAAAACCTATCCTTTGTTCGATTGCAATAAACATTTTGCGCCTTTGGTGGACCAAAGATTGCGTTTTATTCGGGTTTGTTTGGCTTCTTGCTCGCTTTGCTTCAGAGTTATCGGCGCCATTATATTCCGCGCCTCGGGTATGAACGCTGAATTTGGATAATCTGCTGCGCCCGTGGTTGATTTGTAAAGAAACCCCATCCCACAGGCGGGGGCGGAGGTTAAGATACCAAAGCCGTGGACCCGTATATGAATTTCATATCAGGCTAAATCTAGACGACTGTTTCCCATTCCGGTTGAAAAAACAGGATATCCGGTAGAATTTTTTGTTGGGAGGTACTGGCGAATGCGGTAGTCTGTCAGCTGTTTTCATAAGATTGCAGTTCGTAAGCTTGGTGCAATTTCTCAAGCTTTGCCTTCGAGTGTTGTTGTTTTAGCAAAAAACCCCAAAATAAAGTTTTACAACAGACTTTCACTGTTCATTTACCTCCGGGTTTTAGCAAATTTATATTTGACCTGCGATTGGACTGTGTAGTGATAATAAAGTATTTTGCCGTATTTAATATATTCAGTATAGACATTATTTTAGTAAAATCAAGAATGGATGATGTACACTTCAACAAGAGTATGCAACTGTGCACATTCTGTGTGGAAAAAAATGTACCCGGTACGCGTTGCGTTTTTTGACCGTCGCCACCTTATTTATGGGGTACAGCCTGTCCGAACCATGCAAGTTTATGTATCCGGCATCAAAAGTGATCCGCTTATACTTGAAATTAGGGCCAATGCATGTAACACTGACTCCCTTTATAAGAGGGGTCGGTCAAAAACGCAACGCCCGGCGGTACATTTTGTATCATGCTTAGCCTCAAGAGTTGCACACTTTTGTATTATGCACTCTTGGTAAAATATATGCATCTGATATGGCTAAACGCACAACGAATCCCCGGAGATAATAAAAAATAACGAATAAGTGTTACAACTAACAGAGTCTATTCTGACTGGTCCGTTCTCAGAAGTTTCGTTGACGCGGGAGAAAACTGCCTATACTTATTCGTTCTCGAATTATTGCAATTAAGAGATGCGCTGTGCTCGACGTCTGGCGCAGTCCGTCACCGTGCGTCACCCGTATGGTGCCGTCCGTCATCTGTACGGTGCCGTCCGTCGCCGTCCGTCATCCGTAAGTCGCCGTCCGTCACTCGTACGCTACCGTTTGCCATCGTGCGATATCCGTACGGCGCCGACTGTCTCCATGCGTCATCCGTGCGGCGCCGGCCGTCACCGTGCGTCACCATACGTTACCGTTCGTGAGTTATATACGTACGATACCGCACGGCAACGGACGGCGCCGCACGATGATGGACGGTGTCGTACGGGGGACCCATGCTGACGGACGGCGCCGTAAGAGTGGCAGACGGCGCCGTACGAGTGGCAGACGGCGCCGTACGAGTGGCAGACGGCGCCGTACGAGTGGCAGACGGCGCCGTACGAGTGGCGGACGGCGCCGGACGTCAACAAGAATATATAGCAATCTTAAGTGTTAATTCTGACTGAACGTTTCTCGGAAGTTTCCTTGACGTGGGAGAAAACTGCATATACTTGTTCGTTCTCGTAATTAATATTGCAATGAACAGCACTGCGAATTGAAAATCTTTTGTTTAAAATTGCTCAACGAATGCACATACGGGTTGATTTCAACTGGAAATTTAAAAAAATTTAGCTGACATCTAAACTCCCATGTCACACGTGCAAGTTTTTGCAACGAAAATTGGCAAATGCAATTTGCTGCGTTTTGTGTAGAATTTTATTAAATTTAAATTTTAATATTTTAGGTGCTTTCGTGCGACGGAAAAGCGGTTGTTTCTGTTCCGAACGATTGTCCACGAAGCATTGGAGATTCGCTGCCACAACCAAGACAAGACATAACTCAAGGTAACACATGAGGGTCTTTCTGGTTACCTACCAACCAGCTGGCGTTTGCCCAAAAATGGTATAATTTTCAAATGTTTTGTGCGTTTGAGTTTCTCAAGACCTCATACTGATCATTCCACGTCCAAATTTGAAATTTTTAAAAATTCAATTTTCAAGGTCTCAAGGCCCCCGTACTCAAAAAAACCTCTTGCCAAACAATTGGACAAATTGTATACCATTCAACGCAACTCGCAGAACACAGCCGAATGGTGTTAAAGTTTCCACTTTCAGACGTCTGGCTAACAACGAGGTATGGTCAGATAACGAATTTGGTGCATTCTTAAATCGTTGCCAGCGCTCCAAACTATTTATTGAACAATAATTGGTTAACCGGACGTCTGAATGCGGCAAAGTTAACACCATTCGACTCAGATACTCAATTTTTTTCTGAAACAGAAGAATTACTTCATTTAAAACTTCTTTTTCTGAAACAGAAGAATTACTTAATTTAAAACTTCTTTTTCTGAAACTGAAGAATTACTTAATTTAAAACTTCTTTTTCTGAAACAGAAGAATTACTTAATTTAAAACTTCTTTTTCTGAAACAGAAGAATTACTTAAATTAAAACTTCTTTTTGTGAACCAGAAGAATTACTTAATTTAAAACTTCTTTTTCTGAAACTGAAGAATTACTTAATTTAAAACTTCTTTTTCTGAGACTGAAGAATTATTTAATTTAAAACTTCTTTTTCTGAGACTGAAGAATTACTTAATTTAAAACTTCTTTTTGTGAACCAGAAGAATTACTTAATTTAAAACTTCTTTTTCTGAAACTGAAGAATTACTTAATTTAAAACTTCTTTTTCTGAGACTGAAGAATTATTTAATTTAAAACTTCTTTTTCTGAGACTGAAGAATTACTTAATTTAAAACTTCTTTTTGTGAACCAGAAGAATTACTTAATTTAAAACTTCTTTTTCTGAGACTGAAGAATTATTTAATTTAAAACTTCTTTTTCTGAAACAGAAGAATTACTTAATTTAAAACTTCTTTTTCTGAAACTGAAGAATTACTTAATTTAAAACTTCTTTTTCTGAAACTGAAGAATTACTTAATTTAAAACTTCTTTTTGTGAACCAGAAGAATTACTTAATTTAAAACTTCTTTTCCTGAGACTGAAGAATTATTTAATTTAAAACTTCTTTTTCTGAGACTGAAGAATTACTTAATTTAAAACTTCTTTTTCTGAAACAGAAGAATTACTTAATTTAAAACTTCTTTTTCTGAGACTGAAGAATTACTTAATTTAAAAATTCTTTTTCTGAGACTGAAGAATTATTTAATTTAAAACTTCTTTTTCTGAGACTGAAGAATTACTTAATTTAAAACTTCTTTTTGTGAACCAGAAGAATTACTTAATTTAAAACTTCTTTTTCTGAGACTGAAGAATTATTTAATTTAAAACTTCTTTTTGTGAACCAGAAGAATTACTTAATTTAAAACTTCTTTTTCTGAAACTGAAGAATTACTTAATTTAAAACTTCTTTTTCTGAGACTGAAGAATTATTTAATTTAAAACTTCTTTTTCTGAGACTGAAGAATTACTTAATTTAAAACTTCTTTTTGTGAACCAGAAGAATTACTTAATTTAAAACTTCTTTTTCTGAGACTGAAGAATTATTTCATTTAAAACTTCTTTTTCTGAGACTGAAGAATTACTTAATTTAAAACTTCTTTTTCTGAAACAGAAGAATTACTTAATTTAAAACTTCTTTTTCTGAAACAGAAGAATTACTTAATTTACAACTTGTTTTTCTAAAACAAAAACGACCTCGTTGTGACTGAAGCTTTCAAGTATGACACAGTGAAAACTGAACCTTGGATTTTTCCAAATCAAACATTTAAAGCAAAAGTTTTTTTTAAAATATTGAACCAAGAACGGAACTACAGTTGAACGATGAGAAATTTTCCTGTCACATTTTGTTGTTTATCTGTAAACAAACAAATTTAATATTTGGAATGATTTCAACTGGAGAAAAACAAAATAGACGGGATTCAGATGGTGCTTATGTGCTGTATTCTAAAATGTATTTGCAGCAGGGTGTAATCGAATAGTAAAAATATTGGAAACGAATAGTGATCAAAATACCACAAACGGATACGGATACTGATTTTTACCGGAAACGGATACGGATACTGATTTTTACCGGAAACGGATACGGATACTGATTTTTACCGGAAACGGATACGGATACTGATTTTTACCGGAAACGGATACGGATACTGATTTTTACCGGAAACAGATATCCGGTTACACCATGATTTGTAGCAATTACTACTTAGTATTCGTTAGGTTTTTAACAAAATTGCGTAACATTTTGCGTATATCAGGTTTGTTAAACGCAGCATTGGAACAATGACGAGGTGACATGGACCTCGCGAATCAAGCGAGCGAGAATCCAAACGCAATTTTAGCATTAAATCTTAATACAAAGTTTTGATTATGAAATTGGCCCCTGTATAGAACAGGGCACGATCGTTTTCTGACGGGGCTGTAACAGAGTCAGTTTAAGCGTTAGATAAGCTTTTTTGCTTACGTTTAGGCTTAGGCTCAGGAATAAGCTCATCCTTACGCTTAGGCTTAGGCTTAGATTTAGACTTAGGAACATGCTTACACTACTGTTCCAGCTCTGTTCTATACATGGGCCATGAAATTCATAGGGTTGTCTCCGCTTCGCTGTTGTTATACGCGCTCCTACGCAAGATTGTCATTCGATAGGTTGCGTGATAGACAATGCATTCTGCATTAATTGTTATTTAAAGTTTTGAGGTTAGACGCGCATACAGTCTAGCGTAGTTGACAGATGGATGCAAAATTGAAAAAACAATAATTTTATTTGTTCGGAGTTTTCACATCCAATGGCTAAACAACGGTTAAAATTTATGATCAGAGATAAATGATAGGCACAACAAATAGTGGAAAATGTGTGATTACAGGCAACGAAACAATATATATAATATATATAATATATATAATATATATATAATATATATAATATATATAATATATATATTATATATATATAATCAATGTGTGTTTACAGGCAAAGAAACAATATATATACATATGCATATATATAATTATATATGTATATATACATATATTTCTATATTTATATATATTCGGGGTTCAAATCGCATTCCTGTTTCGGCTGGAAATGAAGATTGATGCAATAATTCATCTCCCGTTCCTGTTCCTGTTCCAGCATTCAGAAATGCAGGAACTGGAAGTTTTACAGTTTTGTGGCAAATTATGCGTAATCATTTAAATATTGGAAACTTTGTCTTTAAAAAATTCTTATTTCGACCTGAGTGTTTTCCAATTATTTCAAATTTGCTAACAAACAATTTTCTATTATGTTTCCGCAAATCTTGATGGTGAAATACCTTAAAATTCACTTAAGCCATTTTTTTGCAGGGTTGTCTAAAAAATGTCCAACAGTAATTCGGTCTTAATGAAAAAGAATTTTCAAATTAAGTAATTCTTCTGGTTCACAAAAAGAAGTTTTAAATTAAGTAATTCTTCAGTCTCAGAAAAAGAAGTTTTAAATTAAATAATTCTTCAGTCTCAGAAAAAGAAGTTTTAAATTAAGTAATTCTTCAGTTTCAGAAAAAGAAGTTTTAAATTAAGTAAATACTACTGGTTCACAAAAAGAAGTTTTAAATTAAATAATTCTTCATCTCAGAAAAAGAAGTTTTAAATTAAGTAATTCTTCTGGTTCACAAAAAGAAGTTTTAAATTAAGTAATTCTTCAGTCTCAGAAAAAAGAAGTTTTAAATTAAATAATTCTTCAGTCTCAGAGAAAAAGAATTTTTAAATTAAGTAATTATTCACTCTAGGAAAAAGAAGTTTTAAATTAAGTAATTTCTTCTTTGTTTCAGAAAAAAAAAGTTTTAAATTAAGTAATTCTTCAGTCTCAGAAAAAGAAGTTTTAAATTAAATAATTCTTCAGTCTAAGTAAAAGAAGTTTTAAATTAAGTAATTCTTCTGGTTCACAAAAAGAAGTTTTAAATTAAGTAATTCTTCAGTCTCAGAAAAAGAAGTTTTAAATTAAGTAATTCTTCAGTTTCAGAAAAAAAAGTTTTAAATTAAGTAATTGTTCTGTTTCAGCGTAAGAAGTTTTAAATTAAATAATTCTTCAGTCTCAGAAAAAGAAGTTTTAAATTAAGTAATTCTTTCTGGTTCACAAAAAGAAGTTTGAAATTAAGTAATTCTTCAGTCTCAGAAAAAGAAGTTTTAAATTAAATAATTCTTCAGTCTCAGAAAAAGAAGTTTTAAATTAAGTAATTCTTCAGTTTCAGAAAAGAAGTTGGGAGTTAATTAATTCTTCTGGTTCACAAAAAGAAGTTTTAAATTAAGTAATTCTTCAGTCTCAGAAAAAGAAGTTTTAAATTAAATAATTACTTCATACTCAGAAAAAGAAGTTTTAAATTAAGTAATTCTTCAGTTTCAGAAAAAGAAGTTTTAAATTAAGTAATTCTTATTGGTTCACAAAGAAGAAGTTTTAATTTAAGTAATTTCTTCTTGTTTCAGAAAAAGAAGTTTTAAATTAAGTAATTCTTCTGTTTCAGAAAAAGAAGTTTTAAATTAAATAATTCTTCAGTCTCAGAAAAAGAAGTTTTAAATTAAGTAATTCTTCAGTTTCAGAAAAAGAAGTTTTAAATTAAGTAATTCTTCTGTTTCAGAAAAAAATTGATTATCTGAGTCGAATGGTGTTAACTTTGCCGCATTCAGACGTCTGGTTAACCAATTATTGTTCAATAAATAGTTTGGAGCGCTGGCAACGATTTAAGAATGCACCAAATTCGTTATCTGACCATACCTCGTTGTTAGCCAGACGTCTGAAAGTGGAAACTTTAACACCGTTGGGCTTTTGTTCTGCGAGTTGCGTTGAATGGTATACAATTTGTCCAATTGTTTGGCAAGAGGTTTTTTTGAGTACGGGGGCCTTGAGACCTTGAAAATTGAATTTTTAAAAATTTCAAATTTGGACGTGGAATGATCAGTATGAGGTCTTCGAGAAACTCAAACGCACAAAACATTTGAAAATTATACCATTTTTGGGCAAACGCCAGCTGGTTGGTAGGTAACCAATAAGACCCTCATGTGTTACCTTGAGTTATGTCTTGTCTTGGTTGTGGCAGCGAATCTCCAATGCTTCGTGGACAATCGTTCGGAACAGAAACAACCGCTTTTCCGTCGCACGAAAGCACCTAAAATATTAAAATGTAAATTTAATAAAATTCTACACAAAACGCAGCAAATTGCATTTGCCAATTTTAGTTGCAAAAACTTGCACGTGTGACATGGGAGTTTAGATGTCAGCTAAATTTTTTTAAATTTCCAGTTGAAATCAACCCGTATGTGCATTCGTTGAGCAATTTTAACCAAAAGATTTTCAATTCGCAGTGCTGTTCATTGCAATATTAATTACGGGGGGGTGGACAAGGTATCTACAGTTTTCTCCCACGTAAGGAAACTTCCGAGAAACGTTCAGTCAGAATTAACACTTAAGATTGCTATATATTCTTGTTGACGTCCGGCGCCGTCCGCTCCCGTACGGCGCCGTCTGCCACTCGTACGGCGCCGTCTGCCACTCGTACGGCGCCGTCTGCCGCTCTGCATTCAGCGCCAGTCTGCCACTCTTACGGCGCAGTCCGTCAGCATGGGTCCCCCGTACGACACCGTCCATCATCGTGCGGCGCCGTAAGTTGCCGTGCGGTATCGTGACGTATATAACTCCACGAACGGTAACGTATGGTGACGCACGGTGACGGCCGGTGCCGCGCGGATGACGCATGGAGACAGTCGGCGCCGTGCGGATATCGCACGATGGCAAACGGTAGCGTACGAGTGACGGACGGCGACTTCCGGATGACGGACGGCGACGGACGGCACCGTACGGATGACGGACGGCACCATACGGGTGACGCACGGTAACAGACTGCGCCAGACGTCGAGCACAGCGCATCTCTTAATTGCAATAATTCGAGAACGAATCATTATTAGGCAGTTTTCTCCCGCGTCAACGAAACTTCTAAGAACGGACCAGTCAGAATAGACTCTGTTATGTTGTAACACTTATTCGTTATTTTTATTATCTCCGGGGATTCGTTGTGCGTTTAGCCATATCAGATGCATATATTTTACCAAGAGTGCATAATACAAAAGTGTGCAACTCTTGGAGGCTAAGCATGATACAAAATGTACCGCCGGGCGTTGCGTTTTTGACCGACCCTTCTTATAAAGGGAGTCAAGTGTTACATGCATTGGCCCTAATTTCAAAAGTATAAGCGGATCACTTTTGATGCCGAATACATAAAAGGCTTGCATGGTTCGGGACCGACTTGTACTCCATAAATAAGGTGGCGACGGTCAAAAAACGCAACGCGTACCCGGGTACATTTTTTTTTCCACACAGAATGTGTCGAAAAATGTACCGTACGCATTGGTTTTTGACCGTCGCCACCTTATTTATGGGGTACATCTCCGTGCAAATACTTTGAAAGTAAGCCAAATGCATGTAACACTGACTACCTTTAAGATACATCAAAAACGTGATATGCCATCTGACATGTGGCTAAACGTCAAAATACCAGAAATAAAAAATAACAAATAATGTTACAACTAACGGAGTCTATTCTGACTGGTCCGTTCTGCACTTTCCGTAATCCCTGTGCTTTATTCGTTCTCGAATTATTGCAATTAAGAATCGCTGTGCTCGACGTCTGGCGCAGTCCGTCACCGTGCCGTCCCGCCCGTATGGTGCCGTCCGTCCCGGCTGTACATCCACTCCGTCCGGCCATCCGCATCCGTAAGTCGCCGTCCGTCACTCGTCTCGCTACCGTTTGCCGCAGTGCGACATGCCCGTACGGGCCCCCTCCATGCGTCATCCGTGCCGCACCGGCCGTCACCGTGCGTCCATACGTTACCGTTCGTACGATCCCGCACGAGACAGACGGCGCCGCGCGATGATGAACAGTGTCCTACGGGGACCCGTGCTGGCGCCGTGAGGTGGCAGACGGCCGCCCCTACGAGTGGCAGACGGCGCCGTCCGGTGGCAGACGGCGGCCTACGAGTGGCAAAGCGGCCGTGCGGTGGCGGACGGCGCCGGACGTCAACGATCTAAGTGTTAATTCTGACTGAACATTTCGGAACTTTGAAAAACTGGTGTGCTTGTTCGATCTCGTAATTAATATTCCGATGAACAGCACTGCGAATTGAAAATCTTTTGCGTTGAAAATTACTACAAACGAATGCGCGTACGGGTTATTTTCAACTGGAAATTTAAAAAAATTTCGTGGTAAACTCCCCATGTCACACGTCAAGTTTTTGCAACGAAAATTGGCAAATGCAATTTGCTGCGTTTTGTGTAGAATTTTATTAAATTTACGTTTTAATATTTAGTGCTTTCGTGCGACGGACGGTTGTTTCTGTTCCGAACAATCCACGAAGCATTGGAGATTCGCTGCCACAACCAAGACAAGACGTGACTCGAGGTAACATGAGTCTGGTTACCTACCAACCAGCTGGCGTTTGCCCAAAATGTTGCAAATGTTTTGTGCGTTTGAGTTTCTAGACCTCATCTGATCATTCCACGTCCAAATTTAAAACTTTAAAAATTTTAAATTCTCCAGCCCCCCGTACTCAAAAAAACCTCTTCGAACGATTGGAATCTACATTTAGACACAAGCTCGCAGAACACAGCCGAATGGTGTTAAAGTTTCCAGCTTCAGACGTCTGGCTAACAACGAGAGTATGGTCAGATAACAAATTTGGTGCATTCTTTAAATCATTGCCACGCTCAACTCTCTTGAACAATATCGACCACAGACACCTTCGACTCAGATATCATTTTCTGAAACAGAAGAATTACTTCATTAAAACTTCTTTTTCTGAAACAGAAGAATTACTTAATTTAAAACTTCCTTTCTGAAACTGAAGAATTACTTAATTTAAAACTTCTTTTCTGAAACAGAAGAATTACTTCATTTAAAACTTCTTTCTGAAACAGAAGAATTACTTAAATTAAAACTTCTTTTTGTGAACCAGAAGAATTACTTAATTTAAAACTTCTTTTCTGAAACTGAAGAATTACTTAATTTAAAACTTCTTTCTGAGACTGAAGAATTATTTGATTAAAACTTCTTTTTATAAACTGAAGAATTACTTAATTTAAAACTTCTTTTGTGAACCAGAAGAATTACTTAATTTAAAACTTTCTTTTTTCTGAAACTGAAGAATTACTTAATTTAAAACTTCTTTTTCTGAGACTGAAGAATTATTTTAATTTAAAACTTCTTTTTTCTGAGACTGAAGAATTCTTAATTTAAAACTTCTTTTGTGAACCAGGAAGAATTACTTTAATTTAAAACTTCTTTTTCTGAGACTGAAGAATTATTTTAATTTAAAACTTCTTTCTGAAACAGAACAATTACTTAATTTAAAACTTCTTTTTCTGAAACTGAAGAATTACTTAATTTTGAACTTCTTTTTAAAGCTGAAAAATTCTTTAATTTAAAATTTCTTTTTTTGTGAACCAGAAGAATTCTTAATTTAAAACTTTTTCCTGAAAACTGAAGAATTTGATTTAAAATTTCTTTTTCTGAGACTGAAGAATTACTTAATTATAAAACTTCTTCTGAAACAGAAGATACTAATTTAAAACTTCTTTTTGGTAAAAGATATAATTAAAATTTTTTTTTTGGTTGAAAAATTGTCATTTAAAATTTTTTTTTTCTGGGTTGAAGATATTATTGGGTCTTTTGGAACCAGAGGATTTTGTAGTCATTTTTTGAGTGAAAATATAGTTAAAATTTTTTTTTGTGAACAAAAAAATTGTAATTTGAAGTTTCTCAAAATTGAAAAATTCATTAAAATTTCTTTCTGGACTGAAATTTGATTAAAAACTTTTCTGATAAAAATTATTAAACCTTTTCAACAAAAAATTATTGTAAACTTCATTAACCGAATTACTGTTGGACATTTTTTAGACAACCTGGCAAAAAATGGCTTAAGTGAATTTTAAGGTCTTTCGCCATCGAGATTTGAAACATAATAGAAATTGTTTGTTTCAGCAAATTTGAAATAATTGAAAAACACTCAGGTGAAAATAAGAATTTTTTAAAAGACAAAGTTTCCAATATTTAAATGATACACATCGTCCCCACAAATTGTGAAATTTCCAGTTCCTGCATTTCTGAAAATGCCAGAACAAAACAGAACGAAAGTAAATTCGTAGTTAAACCAGCAAAACAATCATTTGGGACCCGGATATATATAAATATATAGATATATATATATATACATATATAATTATATATATACATATGTATATATATTGTTTTCCTTTTATATAAACACACATTGATTATATATATAATATATATTATATATATATATTATATATCTATATATATATATACTATATATATATTCATTATAATCACACACATTTTCATATATACTATAGTTATCTCAATCATAAATTTTAACCGTTGTTTGCAGCAGTTGAATGTAAAAAACTCGAACAAAATTATTGTTTTTTCTTGCATCCATCTGTCAACTACGCTCAACTGTATCGCGCGTCTAACCTCGAAACTTTTTAAATGAGCAATTAATGCGGAATCCATCTCTATCACGCAACCTATCGAATGACAATCTTGCGTAGGAGCACGGTATATAGTGTGACGACACAAAGCAACAACCCTATGATTTCATGGCCCATGTATCAAACAGACTGGAACAGTAGTGTGGCGTCTGTTCCTAAGTCTCAATCTCGGAGCCTAAACGTTCTCAGTGGGTAAGAGACTTATTGCAACCTAACCTAAAATTAAGACAAAAAACTATGTGACGCTTAAACTGACTCCTACACCCCGTCAGAAAACAATCATACCTAATACGGCCAATTTCATAATAAAAACTATAAACTAATGCTAAAATTGCGTTTGGGATTCTCGCTCAGTTTCCCGGCGAACCCATCATGTCCCACCTCGTCATTGTTCCGAAATGCTGCGTTTAACAAATTAATATTTAAAATGTTCATTTATTTAAAAAAACCTAACGATGCTAAATTTATATTTGCTCAATCATAATATAACTCGGATATCTGTTGCGGGTCGATTTATCGTATCCGTTTGCGAGTAAAAATCATATCCTTATACCTCCGTAAAATAGTAGCTCCGTGAAGAGTGGGGTATCCGTATCCGTTTCGTAAAAATCAGTATCCGTATCCGTTTGTGATTTTTTGCGATCACTATTCGTTTCCAATATTTTTACTATTTGGTACACCCTGCTGCAAAATACATTTTTAAATACGGCGCGAAAGCACCATCTGAATCCCGTCTATTTTGTTTTCATGGGAATTCCGAATATTAAATTTGTTTGTTTACAGAATAAACAACAAAATGTAACAGGAAAATTTTCTCATCGTTCAACTGTAGTTCCGTTCTTGGCTTAAATATTTGAAAAAATTTTTGTTAAATATTAGTTGAAAAATTGAGGTTAAGTTTCACTGTGCCTCACTACTTTGAAAGCTCAGTTCACAACAGTACCATTATTATTTTTTTAAAAAACAAGTTATAAATTAAGTAATTATTCTGTTTCAGAAGTTTAAATTCAGTAAATTACTTGTTTCAGAAAGAAGTTTAAGTAATAATTATTTCATAAAAGTTTAAATGAAATAATCTTCGTATTACAGAAAAAAGAAAAAAGAAAAAGTTTTAAATTCGAGTTATAATGACAGTAATTTTGGTGATGATGGTGCGGTTGGTTGGTGGTGATCGTGGGTGATGA
>JASANG010003851.1:0-111923 GCA_030248215.1 Enoplolaimus lenunculus | reverse complement strand
TTGTTCCGGGATAGGATTTGTATCCCCACCAAGACAAGTAGGCCCAGGACGAAAATTGATACACCACACTGCATGAAATAATAAGTCAACATGACTCTCTTCCAAATAGGCTTTTCCTGACTACACAAACTGAGTCAAAATTCTACTCCGCCTAAGTCAAATTCGACTCAATTTGTTGTCCATTGTCCCTCGGAAGGGACTGATTTTTTGCGTTGAATGATGCCTGTGAATGATTGTCACATGTGTGCTAACTTAATGCGGGGTTCACGTTATAACCGGGGCAGGCGGACACGGTTTGTTCCATGTGGATTCGACGTCATTGTTAAAATTTGGGCTCCAATATCGAGTCAACAGACAAAACTCGAATGTCATATGACATTAGCTTACAAACCACCGCTCTCATATGTAAAAAATGTCCCTCCCTTTTGGGTGCCCGCGTTGTCCCGACCCACTCTCTTTATACACTGTGTGATGTCAGTACGTCATTGTCTGAACTTTTAGACAATGAATATGCTCTAGGCATAAATATTTACTTGTCCTTACATCCTTATCAGGAACTGTTATTGTCCATAGTCCCTTGGAAGGGACTCCCTTTTTTGTGTTGAATGATGCGCGTGAATATGTGTGCACAGCTTGTGTTTTTATATGTGTGTGCGTGCCCTATCGTAATGTCCTGACATCCTACAGACAACATGTATTCCTCCAAAGCCCCTTCCGACAGAGTTTAGACAATCGCCACTATCTAAGTACAGCTATGAAACTGTACCTTACCTCCAGCTAGGATGTGTATTTTCGATCCTATTCCATATGGGGTGGGTGGACCATTTATTACATCGGTGCGTGCATTTTAACGTGGATGACCCATAAGGGACGGTATGTCACGTGATACTGTGGGACATATAGGCGAATATCATATGATATTCCAAAATTTCAACGAATATCATATGATATTCAGCGGGAGAGAGTAACATTTAGGTACTAAACAATGAATGAAAAGTTGGAAGGCAGCGGCACAAATGTGCTTTAAATAACAAATACACGCCTACAAACCATTTCCGATACAAAATCGCTTAGAACCACTGCTTTAAAATTTAAAAATTCAAATTTTCAATTCTAGTATCATATGATATTCAGCAGGACATTTTGGTATCTTACCTCAAGTATGCACACATTTGAATAATATGTCATATGATATTATGCGGCGTTCACGTTATAACTGGGGCAGCTTGGAACACGTTTTGTCCAAGTTGATTCGACGTCAACATAAAATTTTGTGATCCGAATAGCTGATATGTGGACAAAATGTGAATGACATATGACATTGGCTTACAAATCACTGATGTCAAGCAATCATCGTATACAAATAACCATTTGTCGTATGATACTGCGGGACATTTATGCGAATATCATATGATATTCCAAAATTCTACTAAATATCATATGATATTTATACAGGACAATGGAATTTGTGCACGCTAAATAAAACAGTAAAAAGTCGGATAATGCAGCATTAAATGATTTCGCAAGGTGAATTAGATTCTAAAAGATTCTGTTTCTCGCTAAGTTTTTCCCAAAATATATTCCTAAGTACAAATAATTCAAATTTGAAATTTTAGTATCATATGACATTCTACAGGACAATCAAGCTATTTTACCACAACTTTGCAAACATTTTCAAACATATCATATGATACTCGCAGACAATATTTGGAATATCATATGATATTGCAGTACAGAATCTCATAGCGGATAAACTGTCAGACAAAATGTTACCAGCTATAGTCATAGGGACAAAACGTGTTCCAGGTTGCCCCAGTTATAACGTGAACCCCGCATTAGCTGACAATACCTCGAACATCATAAGATATTGAAGAACAGAAGGTGACCTACACAAGACAACAGCAGACAAATACGAATTTTTGAATACGCTATGGGGTCTATAATCAGACAAAATGTTACCCAATAGTCTAATAGGGACAAAACGTGTCCCCAGCTGCCCGGGTTATAACGTGAACCCCGCATAAGGTCCTGACATCCTACAGACAACATTTATTTATCCAGAGTCCCTTCCAACAGAGTTTCGACAATTAACACTGTTTAAGTACAGCTAGCTATGAAACTGTACCTTGCCTCCAGCTAGTACGTGTATTTTAATGCTGTTCCTAATGGGGTGATGGGGTGGGTGGAACATTTATTACATCGGCGCGTGCATTTTAACGCGGATGACCCATTAGCTCATTGCTGTGCACAATTTCAAAGTTGTTTGTAATAAATGTAGGAACAAATTCCCAGCATTTACATAGGTTATATAATGAACAATTATGCATGAGACAGGTTTTTGCAAGTATTTTACATTAGATTCAGCTTAAATCGTCTATTAGATAATTTTTCAGAATTTGTCACACCAGCACGAAAATATGTCGTCTATACACGTGGCGTCGAAGTGTGTCTGATAGATTACACACTGTCACGGTTAACCGTTTCATATGCAAGCCACTGCTGGGGAAAAACTTTAGAGCACCAAAATACAGGTTTGTTTCCATGAAGGTTTTGGAACATCAGTTAAACTTATCATAAGGGAACCCGCCACGGATCGGCGGCTTAGACTAAGCCTATTGTTACCAACCTTATTGTATGGGTCAATGACTATTCCATGTTTTTGTAGTGTTATGCTTAGTTGCAATATGTATTGTTTGGGTCATGTTACTTTTAACTGCACCCAATTTTCTATGGTACTAAAAATAAAGTTGGTTTACCATTAAGGCTATTATTTTTCCTAGGCTTAGGTTTTGTTTTAGACTGATATCTACACGGTTTTCCAGCGTTACTATAATCCAGTAACAATTAGGAACGTACACAGGTACATGCAAACATTTATCACACATGTGTGAGACAGAAAAATGTTAAAGCAGGAGTAGATAATGACTACTTTCAATATGATTGTGCATCGGGTTACATTTTATGTGCAAATGGATGAACGAAGTGCACGTTGCGTTTTGACCTGCCCCCTTATTTAGGATAGTACAACTTATGCGAGGTTTGAAAAATATTTCACTTTACACGGCATCAAACATGCTTCGTCTGCACTTAGCGCAACATCTGGACTAGCTTGTGTAATATTTGAGACTAAAACAGGTTACGTATGTTAGCCATTTGCAAAAGTTATCGCTGATACATTGTCAACCAGTATGTTGGTCTTATAAATCAATTCGTTATGAAAGTTAAATATCTACTTTTGTACACGGCGCCAATATTTTGAAGGAGCTTATTATATTCCTTATTTTGAAGAGGTCCTGAATATATTTTAAGGAGCATGATGCAAAAACATAACCCGTGCCGTATGATATTTTGCCACTCTGCCTAGCGTAATATTTTGCCCATCATGTTAATTTCGCAAACGTAGGGAATGCGCGTTTCTTGCAACATTTTGACAGCGTACGCAGTTGATAAAAAGTAGTTTTATTATTTTACGCAGAGCCGGATTAAGGTGGTGGGAGACCCGGGGCCCATATGAACAGCAGGTCTGGGGCCCCGTATGACTAGGAGGCCCGAGGCCCATATGACTAGCAAGCCCTTGTATTGTCTATAATTATTATATACACCAGAGCTTAAAGTGATACATTTTAATGAAACTAATTGTACCAAAAGTACGAAACAAAATTTACGGCCCAGAACACTCTCTTAAAGTGGCACAAAATCCACTATTCAACCGAATCTGAACTCGAATCCGAATCCATTGCTAATTTGTCGAATCTGAATCTGAATCCTGCATGGTACGAATTTCAGATATATCTATAATTAGTTTCAGAATATCAACGCAATGCTAGCAGCATAATTTTAAACGTTGGTATATATTTCGAGCTCGACCTTAGTTCTTAGATTTGTGACCTGCAATAAAAATATTGATCTACATAACAATTTACTTGAATTTTATTGCTCAAAAATAAAAACCCATTGCCAAACACTGTTGGATTCGACTTTTTGATTCGGTTTTTTGTTAGAAACCAAAGCGGTTCCGAATCTGAACTACAAAATTTTTCCGAATCCGAATCCGAACCTTTCTTACCACCCTGGTGTGAGTTGTCCCCTACTTCGGTGGTCAGAGGTTTTATCCAGGAGCAGGTATACGCGAGGATATGAGTCTCCTAGCTAGTCTTGTGTACCGGTCAATAACCAGCCGGCCCGCCGCTGACCATAACAGAAACAGCTAAAAACATTTGACATCATCAATTTAATATTTTAAACTTTATTTAAATTTCGATTCTAAAACTTTTAGCTAAAATGTTGCCTGCTGTTATCATTCTGGTCAATTTTAAAATTGAATCACTATAGTTGAACCTACTTTATTTGCAGTTGTATTCAAGTCAGTTTTTCTGAAGAGATAAAGCGATTCATATGATCTGGGTTCCATTGCTTTTTAAAAAATACAGTGAAATCTTTCACTGCAGTACCAATATATAAATTTTTTTGACAATAATAAAGGGAACTAGAACTTAAAGTACCCCGAAAGGGCCTTTTTAGTGTAGAAACAAGTGTAAATAAATTTATATTGCGAGCATAAATTGGTAGCAAAATGCACTGTAAATTTCAATGAGTTAATAATCAACTCACACGGATAGTTAGTTATGTCTGAGTTAATATCAATAAATTTAATTATTTCTGAGTTGAACTGATTCTTATTCTGACTTGAGTTGATTCCGGTGGAGTTGATTAATTGAATCAGAGCGAGTTGAATATACACGGAATTATTACTTTTGATAGTCCTATCTGAGACTGAGTGATTCAACAAAATTAACTCACTGGAATGTATAGAGTAGCAAAACTGCCCTAAAAACTGCGGATAAATGTTGCCCTCAATAGGCTATCACTTTCACGTGATTCGTTTCAGCACACAGCACGGTTTGAAGCCGATAAACACAGTTGCAAAAATAGTAGATATTAAGTACGAACATACGCGCCAAATATATTTCAGTGCCAATGCGATATTCCTTTACATGGATTTTGGGGCACTTCATTTTATAGTAAAAATATGCTTCGAAGTTGCAAAACGTAGGAACATGTGTTTTTATTTTTACTGTTGGTCTCCGGGTCATTGTAAAAATGTTTGATAATTTTTAAACTTGCATATTGGCCGACTGGCGGCCAATGGTAGGCCTGCCAGTGAAAAAAGTGGCAATTGTACAACACTAATCTTAGTCCCGAAACTTCTGGCAGTGCAGTCCAGCGTGATTCGGCAGGGCGAATTGCAGCCGATTAGATGTTGCATGTCTGCTTAACACAAAGCAATTTAAAATAGTCCACTGATGACGAATAAGGACTGTCAATGCAAGGACACTCTAGGTCGGAAAGCGAAGTTCATTCCCCAAAAATCCTGTAGTGGTACGACCGGCGTTACAATAAGAATAGTCGGCTGCCCCAAACACGTCTTAGAGGGCTCTCCTATGGAATGTTTCACAGCTGGTATAACTTCGTGGTCCGCGAAAAAATTTTGTTGGCTTGTTATCAATTGAAACATATCGTCGGTTTTCGATTGATGGGAGGAACCTTTTGGTGAGAGGCCCGGGGCCCGGTCCCCCTGCCCCCCTTTATCCGGCGCTGATTTTGCGTATATAATGTAGGAGGCGTAAAGTTTGACGAAATGGACACAAAGGACACTGAATTTTATTTGTTAAAATCATTTTAGTTTGTGAGAAAACTGAGTTACATTCTTAATAAAAGTAACCGGCAACACTGTAGACCTCTAACTTATAAAGATGCTGTTCACTATTTTGTAGACGATAAATTTGCATAATGCCGCTGCGGGCAAATCATCATACCTGATAGGGGAAATATACGACGCCGGAAGCATAGTTATTCTACGAACAACCGAACGTGTTTTCGGTTTTAAGAAAACATGCTTGCTGCGTTTCACTCAGATACTGGCTGACTTCACGTGAGCGCGTTGCATAATCGAAATTTCGTATACATCTTCATGCTCATACCACTAATTTCGAGCGAAAAACCGCATGAGAGCAGTGTTTGAAATTGAACACACGCAATTTGCCTTTGAAATTTCCTATTTTAGGGACAGTCGTGTACTTCACCGATTTGTCGGCAGAAACAGAACTGTTCCAACAAAACGAAGATGAACGGCAGCTTGCGGCTTATTGCAAGATGAAAGATTACTTAGGGTACATTTATTAACCTTTGGCTATTCTAAGAGCAAAACGCCCAATAGCATAACCTTTCACAAATATTAGGATGTAGATAATGTTTACCCGTGGGCAACTTTGTCCGGTGATGTTTGAACGGATAAAAATTTTTCAAACATATTGTCTGCGACATAACATACAAAAACGTGTATTGTCAGGAACGTGTTACATAATTATGTATAAAACAGCACTATGATTAAGTGCAAAATTTTTCAGCACTGATAACGACTGGTCTAGGTTCTGCTCGCGAACCAATGTCGCTTGGATCGCGTATTTGGCGCAAACACTGGTTTACGGGCTCCAATACAAACGCGGAAACCAGCTGGTTAAATTGACACAGTCACTGGTACGTTCCCTCCTCGCCGCATAAACCCCAGTAATATCCGATTTTTACAGATTTGCGCGATATGTGTGCATAGCGGATCTGCGCAGCACGCGCCCTTGTATCTGGATCCACAGTTAATGATTTAACGTCTCTTGTTAATGGCGCTTTATCGACAGACTTTGCGTTCAACTGTGGGTTAAATGTGTTGTTGATTACATGCAATGCAAATCAATGCGTAACAAGTCCAATCAAGACCATCACTTTGCTTTTTAGGTCAAACAGTTTAAATTTGTGATTAGACAGTGTGGCAAAGTGACTTCAATTGAAAAATTGATTGATGAATGTGAAACCGAGTTCCTGTCAACTGGAACCGAACGACTCGAGTGAGTTCGCTGGCGAATTAGAACGAAAGTATTCGTTTTGAGTGAAAGCTAGGAAGTTTAGAAAAGTTTTTATATTATTTTCACAAAATTGAATAAGTTACGTACTTAAATGGTTTTGGTTAAGGTTTTGGGTTTTAATGGTCGGTTGGATTATTTATGTATGGATATTTTATAAGATCATAAAGCAGTAAAAACACTCTGAAATATATTTGAATGGTACATACAAACTATATTTTGTGAACTACGCCGCCTAAGAAAATAGTGTGAGTCTTAAATATTTTCGTTCCGATTTTAATTCCGGAATAAAATTCCAATTGTGATTCCGGTTCTGATTTAGTTCAGCTCTGTTTGCATTGTATCTCTGTTCATCCCGTGTTCAAAGCATACTACTAGTTTCAAATGCATGAGATTTGTGACTTGTATGATGTCAGTCAACGGCATAATCGAGAAAAGTTAACGTTTCAATAAGTAATTAATGGCTATAGATGTCTACAACCTATTCAGTCTATCTAGTTATATTTTTCGCTTTTCGGTGCGCATGTTTAACTTGAAAAGCCGCCTTTATAACATGGTTATTGCGAAGAAAACCTGTAATATTACTATACAACAAATAACATTGGTATGTGCATATTTAAGGGTGTCGCCATCACAACAGTAGCCTTATTCAGAATCTCAAGACGCTGTTTCTGTTGATTGAGCAAAAGACTTCAGGTATAGCTAGAATGTCCCTAAATATCCCTTCCCAGTTTAATATGCTTACTTTAGAGAGAATCTCTATTAAATATTGTTACTTTATAGAGAATCTCTACTACAATGGTGGAGATACAGATTTAGCACCCGTGGCATCAAAACAGTTATCTACCACACTCTGTAACGATATTAGCAAGTCAGTGCGGAAGATGCACAACACCGTCTATTTAAAACTCTGAACCAATCATTTCTGTATGTGTTTCTGCATAATGATAAGTATGGACTATTTTTTGGTGCTTATTTGTTAAAATCAACCAGACACATATGAATAATAGCTTTGAGACATTGAGTGTTTTTGTCGAATATAAAAGAGAAACACTTTATGGATCATCCACGTATACTGTCTACGCCACTGTACAAAATTGCCCACACACCATGTTTTAAGGGCGGGACAAAACGACAATATCGTTAAGCTATGAGGACTTCACAGAAGGTGTAACTAAATAGTGGGTTTTGAAAGCAGGTCCTTCGAAGGGACTAAGGACAATGTAGACACTGTCTGGACACAGTGTCTGACAATACGAGTTCCTTCGAAAAGACTCTGTATAATTGCAAAGCAAAGTTCCTTCCGACAAACTTTGTGTTATGAAATAAGCTGAGTCCCTTCTGACAGACTCTGGACAAAACAGTTGTCCTTTAAATAACGTATTGACAATTTAGCATGGGTATGGAAGGCAACGTGACCAAGCATAGGTCGTTTAGAGAGAGTGCGATTTGTCAGCAGGGTCTACACAGGACATGAGTGACCTTTGGACATGTAATTTGGAAACAATAAAATTACACACTTAGGAGCTCGTACTTAGGGACAATTTTTACAGTAGCGTAGACAGTATAACGTGGATGACCCATTAGTCCTGTTCCGAATGAACATTTTCACCTCACATTAGTTCTATGCATACAAGGCGCGTATTAGTTGTTAATAACTGAATAATAAAGTATTATATTTTGAATATAAACGAAATTTCAGTTCCTGGTAAAATTCCTTCAAAATTACTGTTTCGATTCTGGTTTCAACCAAAGTGAATTTCGATATTGGAATTTTTGTTTAACAGCGGATTTTTCGTACTGCGCATTCCCACCAAAAAATAATTAACTAGCGGATTTTTACTCCTTGGAAAAAAACCACATGCAAATCTTTACCTCTTCCAGTGAATTAATTCTTATTTTGGAATACCGAACGCACTGCACTCAACCATTATTCTGATATGTCAAATTCGTTTCACATCTGGTTCCGCTCCGGCACAATTTGTAGGACTGCTTTGTATATATAATATGTATAGTAATGCGTAACTGTTGAATACTTTATTTTTACTGAACAATACGTTGAAATATCTGCCTCTGGAAGCGTCTATTAGAGATTCCTATCTTTCACACTTTTACTCGCCTTCGTCATATATTGTACATGATTGTCACATATTTTTGTGTATGTATTATTCATTGGACACACAATTTTGCTTTTAGGAACAGTTGATATATCTGAGTCGAGTCGAAAACAGAAGAAAAACAAAATGGTGTTTAACCATAAAAAATTTATTCGTTTCTTAGTGTAACGAAACCATAAAATCTTAGAAACTAGCTCGTTAGAATCCATCGGGTGGTGCCAAATTTGGTTTGAGCAGACTTCAAATTAACTATATACAATGGGTGTGGATCTGCGAGCATTTCAGAAAATGTTGCCGAATTGTGAAAAAATTGGCGGTTCAGAAAATAAAGACCCGACTATTTAATTAGCAACACTGGTTTATTGTATTTGCGTGTGATAACTGATAGACGTAATGAAACGTCTGATCAAAGAGCACTGACTTCGACACCCAGCTTGACTTTTCATTTATATTTAATGAACTTGTGCTTATTTATGTAGCTATATTACATTTGAAATAAAAATTAACTCTTGGCTTAAAATAACAATATCTCCTTGTAGATTGACATCAGGATACTACCAAATGTCTATTACCGGCCTTGGCAAAAAATTGACCTTTTGCTCTGGTAAAAATGTTACCGTAGGTTCCGTCAGTTTCGATCGTCAAATCTTATCAACCCAGATGTTGCTTCATACAAGAGTGAAACAACAGGTCTGCACGCAAAATTTATTGTCTTGAAATTTCAAGACTCCTACTTTTTTAAAATTTCAAGACGTAAATGTCTGGTATTTCAGGCACCAATAGCCTTAAACGGCTGAGAAGCATGTGTCTGGAATAGTTAAAACATAAATGTCTTATGCGGGGTTCACGTTAAAACTTGGGTAGTCTAGGACACGATTTTTCCTATTAAAATATTTGGTAAGATTTTGTCTGGTTATTAACCTATATCACATTGGACAAACCGCACTTGTCTGCTAATATCAAAGGTAGATCATTCCTGTGTATGTTAATGTCATATGACGTTCCCGTTGTTGTCTGTCAACCTTTAAATACGGTTTTAAACGAGTTAACACATGTAGTACGTCGCTAGTTACCGTGTATTAATTTAGAGTGTCATATGATGCTGACAGACAAGAAAGTTATGTTCATATGACACAGCGGACGAGGTCAATTTTAGCGGGAATATTCAAATTTTGGCGGGAAATCAAAATTCGGCGGGAAATTCAAACTTTAGCTGGAAAATCTTTAATTTTTACAGAAACCTCAAATTTTATCGGGAAAATTCAATCTTTTGTTGAAAATTCAAATTTTGGCGCGAAATTCATATTTTAGCGTGAAACTTCAATTTTTGCGGGAAATTTCAATTTTGGTGGAAAATTCAAATTCTAGTGAAAAAGTTCAAATTTTGGCTGGGAAATCGAATTATAACAAGAAATTCAGCTTTTAATTCTCATTTTGAGTATTTCAGAAGAACTTGTTATGATTCTTTGTGGTAGTCCATCAACGAGCATGTGACATTTATCATTGTCCGCAGAGTGTCATACGATGTTATAAAGCTGTCTGTTAGATGTCATATGTTATTTGCACTCAATTTGGAATATCATATGATATTTACTATAATTTCCTATGTAATCAGGTGACACTAGCACACATGTATATTTAGTTGACACGAGAGCAGGGATTTGCACATCAGTGTGGAATGATATTCAGATCTTGACTGTTTACACTGTAAATTCCAGTGAGTAGTTCTGAGTTAACCTCTTCTCACATAGAGTTGACTATGGGCAACTCAGCGCAGTGTATATAGGTTAAATATTATATATCGCACAGTGTGTAACAACTGTAACACGTACACATAGTACTAAATCACCACAAGACGTGAGAGCCCCCTTGGACTCCAGCGTCACGCTCCTATAGCTGAGTGGTGATGGTAAACGCCTCCCACTCCACGTCATTGGAGTTCGAATCCTAGCATAAAAGTAGGTCTCAGTTGAGATAGAAAATATTCATGTGAGAAAGGGTTAAGCGAAAATTTTTTTGTTAATTATCTACTTGTTTAACTTGTTACACTAAAGGAAGTGCCCTGTCCCACAACATTATTGTTATGAGCGTAAAACTTCTAATTCTAAAACCGTTATATATTATGCAACTGCCTCAGTAGTTCTTCGTATTCGGTTTAGAAAATGCTACTGAGACTGATCAATAAATAGTAGCGTTCGCAACCTGAAATTTAGTTGATTTGGTTTGTGTCCGTCTGATTTAAACCACTGCAATAGGTTCTATTGAATGTCACCCCACACAGTAACTGTATATACATGACTCGTTTTACGTTCCAAGACGAAGAACCACAAAATATGCTTACGCGAAATCGTACAGACATCTGACCATGTCACTTTTAGTGGTGTCCCGCTTTCAGCGGCGGTTACAGAAAATTCTGACACGGGACGGCTGGTAAATGTTTTGAAACGCTATTTTTCACCAAAAAATTTTCTAAGGAGAAACAATTGTAAAACATTGTATCATTTTCACGTAAACTTTCTGAGTGGAAAATATTATAAGGTAGGGCGAGATCGTATCATTCTTTTACAAAAACTTTCTGGGGGTGAAATTGTAAAGTAGGGATTATTGATGAGCACCGGATATGCGGATATCCGGATATACAAAAATATCCGGATATGTATCCAAAATAAACTATGTATCCCGTGAGCAGATATGGTTTTTTGGTGTATATTGTTTGTCAAATTTATTACTATTTGACTTTGGTCCTTTTTAGAATCAAAGTTATTTCCAGAAATGTTTGTATAATTCAGTATGACATAGAAATTATACATTTTTTCTTACATCTTGTTGGATGCTCTCGGTGGACTTTGTGTATGAAAAGTAATTAACGTTCGAATACTTCGTCTTTTGAGTTTGAGATAAATTATAGCGATACCTAATACTTGTCGTGCGGCGTCGTTCGCCACGTTACGGCACTGTACATCAAAGCACATGAATTTCTACATGGCATCGAAAAACAATTCATAAACGAAATTTTTTAACTTGCGGTGCCGTAAAGACGTCGGACGTCGCCGCACGACAAGTGTAGCACCACCCTTTATTACAAAATTTAAATTTAGTAAACGCTTCCAAAATTTTATGAGCTAGCTGTTAAGATATATATGTTAGCATATAGTTGTTCCGTTTACATAAGCAGCTTCATTTGTTTAGAGCTTCTAAATAGTCTGGTGTCTAATTGTAATGAAAAGTAATTGAAAAATTAATAGTAAATTATGTACGCTAAAGCATTCATCGAACGCAAAAATCACGCAATTCAACTCTCAGCGCGTAGTTTTACACAGTATACATGAAAAACTATACAATTATGAGCTGTTGACAAAATTTTTGTTTTCACATTAGTTCATATAATATCTAACGTCACGAAAAGTAAACGTATATATTAATTAAGTCTTAAAAAATTAAAGTTTAATTGAAATAACAAGAGAAGGACATGACGAGCCAAGTTGGTATTATGCTCCGATATATTAAGACAGTAGATCTCTTGAATATTTGGACCGATTTACTTTTAGCAGCGTATATTAAGAACCATAACATATTCAAAAGTTTAAACCTCCTCAGCTTAAAAAACGCAAGTCTAAAACAAAGGTTATGCCTACGCAGAAGCAAACAAAGTTTGGCCAAAATTTATGCTTACTATATTGCGGTGACCGTACCATTTTATCCCAATAATTTCTGAGGAAATTTGTAAAGCAAAACCTTACAATTTTATCACAAAACAATTTTTGACGGGGAAAAGTTATTCAGTAGGGACCTTAATATTTTACCACAAAAAATTTTCTGAGGGGAAAAGTGTAAGTACCATTTTATTGCAAAAATATACTGGCGAGGGGCGTAGGTTCCCAATCCCCCCTCTGAATACGCCAGTGGCGTCGCATATATTTTTACCGGCGCTGGTATATAATTGCTAAACAATTTTTCCGCATCCTCGCCTCTCAGCGAGGTCGTGCTTATTTGCATATGTATGTGCGTACTGCATTTATTATTCCCATTGAGCAATGTGTGGTTTAGATAAACGGACAAACGTTCCTTAAAGCTAAGTCAAATGGTTTGTCATGGCCATCGCAAATCATTCGTAACATATTTTATTATACTGTATCACACCAAAAATAACGGAGCGATCCACAAGATATGCAAACAATAGTATTGATGAGTTTAACACAAATACAAAATTGTAGTACTTTCCATACGATCATGTTTGGTTCTTTGATGCGCATATGAGGAAACGTTGTTGCTGATGACCCTACTTTGTGGTTGTAATGATTGTTTAAATTGTTTAGCTACGAAAATATGTATTTCAAGTCAAGGATGTACATGTCGTATAGCCCAAGCCGTAACTCAGCCTGATTCCGAATTGGGCTAGTCCAAGGTAGGTATATATCTATACATAATATATTATTAAGTATATAATATAATTTAAAGAGTCAACTTTTACTTAAAATTCGAATCCATGTCAAAATTTCACGTTTTATCCGTTTCGTTCACTTTTGGAACAAAGGTTCAACCATATGTTGTCCAAAATTTGACTAATAACCAACATGATACTGGACAGTGGATATTACAATGCATGAAGATAGTGGCTTTCCCAGAAAGGGGGTTGAGACGCCCTCTCCCCTGTATTTAGCACTGATTTGGCCAATGTTTCTTTAAGGGGCGTAGCAGTAGATTAAGCGTATTCCTAAGCCTAATCCCAAGCCTAAGGGATTAAAAGTGTGTTTCCTAAGCTTAAGCATAAGCCTAAGGGGGCAAAAGTGTGTTCCAAGCCTAAGTCTAAGCCTAAGCCGAAGTCTAAGCAAGAAAATGCAATCTAGAAGCTAAACTTACTCTTTTACAGACCCATCTGAAACCTGGACGCCCCTAAAAGTAACATGGGCCGTAATTCCTGTCAGCTTAGAAGAACTGATTTGAAACAGCATTGTCGTGTAGTAAAATGTGCTTGGCTTGCATCAGACCGCATTCCTAAACCCAAAATTCGCTTACGTCTATGCTATTGCAACGTATACAATTTTCGCTTCGTATTTAGCAGATTTAGACTCGACTACAAGTGTCGTGATAACTCGTGAAGCTTCATCTGAAATAATTTGGCCCCCACCCAACCACCTCGACATACTCATACCGGACATGACTATCCAGAAAGTATAATGAATGAAAACTATCCAATCAGACACAGTAGGGAATCCGTAATTTGTAACAGGAGGGACTGCGCGATATAGTGAAAAAGACGGCGAAAAAGCAGACGAGAAGCAAGACGCAATTTTACACTCAGAATAATATTTCTGATATTTAAGAAAAAATTTTCTTACATTAGAGAAATATGATTAGCAAGGTGCACTTGAAAAGTATTTCTGTTATAAGAGAAATGTTTTCATAAAACGTTTTGAAATAAAGTCGGAAAATAAACGTTTTCCAGTTATTTTTAAAAAATTGTCTTAAATATCAGCAAAACTTTTCAGATTTGCCACAGAAAACACTTTTCTGAATATATTCAGAAATACTTTTGTGTGTAGTACTAAATCTTAATACAATATTTTGGGTTTGACACTTGTTTGAAGCCGGAACCTGGATGGCTCCTTACGATCCGACAGGACTGCGGGCACCAGGTTCGAACAGCTAGAAATATTCGTCACATCGTTTTATTGATTTGGTTTCAAATTCATCAGACAGTTGCCAGTCTAATAATTTTAATTAAATTAAAAGTTGAATCGTTTGTGTAGAAAGGGAAACTTTGACTAAATTCAACAGACGATATTAATTTCATAGCGAGTCGAAAATAATGAATTTTTAGCTAATGGCTTGATAGGTAATAACTAACGATTTGGGCTAGCCCACGGCGGAATTACGATTTGGGACTAACCCACGATGGAATTACGATTTGGACTAGCCCACGGTGGAATTACAATTTGGCCTAGCCCACAGTGTAATTACGATTTAGGCTAGCCCATGGCGTAATTCTTTCTCTGCTACAAGTGCACGCCTTGTGATTGGTTACACACCAAATAATTTGTCTTGAAATTTCAACACTCAATTTCTTAAATTTTCAAAACATAAATGTCTGGAATTTCAGTCATTAATATAGCCTTAAACAGCTCAGAACTTTGTGTCTGAAATTGTTGAAACATAGATATGTTATTCAAAAATTACTGTTGCCAAATTATAACAAATTTCTTATTTTCTAATTTTTATGTATGTAAAAAAAATTGCTCCGTTTTTATATTCTAAGAGTGTAATATAAATAATCAAATTTCAAGGGTATTACGCGTTGATCTTAGGCTCCCCACAACCTAGGTTTACGTCTTGGACGTATCTTAGCTTGTAAAATTTAGTTAGATATTTTGTTGGACTTTATCCCGAAATTTGGAGTTGCTTTCCTGGAAAATCTTTGTCTTTTCTACAGACAAATTTATGCCAGATTTCAGAAATATTTGTCTTATGTTTTAGAAATATTGTCTTAATCGTCCATGAAACAAGCCTTAAATTACAGACAGAGTTATATTTCTTAAAAAAATTAAGAAACACAAGTCTGGAATTGATGACATATATGTCTGCAATAAGACATAATTGCCTTTAATTTTGAAAAAGAATTCTTGAATTCAAGACAATTTATTTCGTGTGTATTACCTTAATAATACCATAATCAAATACAATTAGCTGATGCAAATACTGTTTTCTGATTGGCTATTAATCGCTACCCGTTGGCTGCCGAACAGTTTGTTTTACTAAATCCCCGTTCAAACGTGCAAGTATTTTGCAGCAAGAACGCGCAGTTGCAACTTTTTTGAAATACTTGCCGCTGATAGTATTTGCAAGGAAACATCACTTTTATTCTGAAACTTGACATGAATTTATACAAGTAATTTACCGGCGATTGTAATAAATCACAAGCATAACATGTGAATTACCAGTTCAGCCAATGGCTATGGATTAATTCGACGTGCAAGTCTATTCTTACCAATGAATTGATTCTTGGCGTATATTCAGCATAAATAACTTGCAGCCGCAAGTTGTTCGAATGACTTTGTGGAAAAACTTGCAGCTGCAAGTTTCCTCGGTAAGAGAAATTCACGTAAAAGAAGGCTTTACTCGGAATTTCTATGTGTGTTTATATCCATTTTATAAGGTAGGTTACCCTGGATCGAAAGTCCTTGCCACCCATCCTTGGCGGGTACTCCTTATGGTTTGATCGAGGTTGGCTACTGTGTCTAGTTATGCTACTCCGCCCGATCACGTCCGGGATGGGTTTCCCATCTCGGGCTCGCAATGTATACACCATCAGAACGCAAATATTCATCGCTACCGGATCGTTGAATAAAATGTCGCCTACAATTCTGTTTAGTAAAAGTTCCTCGCCGGCTGCAACACAGATTATCCCGAAAAAGATTTGGGGCTAGGAGACTCTTATCCTCGCGCATTCCTGCCCCCAGGTAAAATTTCTGACCACCGTGGCAAAATTGCATTGACCATCCAGTGGGCAGGAAAATCGAGGGGGAAGGAGTTGAAAAAGGAAAAAGGAAAAGAAAATGTGTTTCTGTGCATAACTTCATCTCAGACCCGAGCCGGCGAAAATTGTAGATGTGACATCGAGCAGAGGAACCATCCCGACGTGAGGCGGAGAATAACTAACTAGTACCAACCTCGATCAAACCATAAGAGTACCCGCCAAGATGGTGGAAGACTTCATCCAGAACCTACCTTATACTTTTTAGGACCCCAACCTAGTTTACAAACATTCCCCTCTCAATATATATACGCCAATCTAAATAACTTCAGTAATTAATCCATACCATTTGACTTACAATTATCTTATTTATTACAATCGCCTAAATTACTTTATAAATTCATTCAGTTTCAAATAAGTGATGTTTCTTAAATACTATCACGCAAGTATTCAAAAAAAGTTCAACTCCGTCTTCTAAATACTTCCGTTTAACGGATTTATAAACAAACTTTCAGCCAACGTAATAATACCATCAGAAAATATTTCATCACTAGTTTTATTATGATTATTAAGGTAATACACACAAATAAATGTCTTAATCAGAATTTTTTCAAAATTAAGATTATCTTATTTATAAATATATTCATCAATCAGACTTTTTCTTAAATTTTTTAAGAAATAAACCGTCTGTAAATTAAGCTTGTTTCATGACATTAAGACAATATTTCATAAGACAAATTCTCCTGAAATCTGCAAAATTTGTCTTAGAAAAGACAAAGATTTTCCAGAAGCAACTCCAAATTTCGGATAAAGTCCAACAAAATATCTAACTAAATCACAAGCTAAGATAGTCAAGACTAAACCAGTTTGGTATACGGTACTCCTAAATCGATTATTTATATTACACTCTTAGAAATATAAAAACGAGCAATTTTTTTACATACATAAAAATTAGAAAATAAGAAATTGTTATAATTTCAACAGTAATTTTGAATAACATATCTATGTTTCAACAATTTCAGACACAAAGTTCTAGCTTTTAAGCTATATTAATGACTGAAATTCCAGACATTTATGTTTTGAATTAAGAAATTGAGTGTTGAAATTTCAAGACAAATTATTTTTTAACCAATCACAAGGCGTGCACTTGTAGCAGAGAAAGAATTACGCCATGGGCTAGCCTAAATCGTAATTACACTGTGGGCTAGGCAATTGTAATTCCACCGTGGGCTAGTCCAAATCGTAATTCCATCGTGGGTTAGTCCCAATCGTAATTCTGCCGTGGGTAGCCTAATCGTTAGTTATTACCTATCAAGCCATTAGCTAAAAATTCATTATTTTCAACTCGCTATGAAATTAATATCGTCTGTTGAATTTACAAAGTTTCCCTTTTCTACAACAAACGATTCAACTTTTAATTTAATTAAAATTATTAGACTGGCAACTGTCTGATGAATTTGAAACCAAATCAATAAAACGATGTGACGAAATTTCTAGCCGTTCGAACCTGGTGCCCGCAGTCCTGTCGGATCGTAAGGAGCCATCCAGGTTCCGGCTTCAAACAAGGTAAACCCAAAATATTGTATTAAGATTTAGTACTACACACAAAAGTATTTCCTGAAGATATTCAGAAAAGTGTTTCTGTGGCAAATCCTGAAAAGTTTTGTGATATTTAAGACAATTTTTTAAAAATAACTGGAAAACGTTTATTTTCCGACTTTATTTCAAAACGTTTTATGAAAACATTTCTCTTATAACAGAAATACTTTTCAAGTGCACCTTGCTAATCATATTTCTCTAATGTAAAAAAATTTTTTCTTAAATATCAGAAATATTATTCTGAGTGTAAAATTGCGTCTTGCTTCTCGTCTGCTTTTTCGCCGTCTTTTTCACGATATCGCGCAAGCCCTCTGTGACAAATTACGGATTCCCTACTGTGTCTGATTGGATAGTTTTCATTCATTATACTTTCTGGATAGTCATGTCCCGTATGAGTATGCTTTCGAGGTGGTTGGGCGGGGGCCAAATTATTTCAGATGAAGCTTCACGAGCTTATTACGAACACTTGTAGTTGTTAAAATTGCCAAATACGAAGCGAAAATGTATACGTCTAGTAGCATAGTACGTAAAGCGAATTTTGGGTCAGGAATGCGGTCTGATGCAAGCCAAGCACATTTACTACACGACAATGCTGTTTCAAATCAGTTCTTCTAAGTGACAAACAGGAATTACGGCCCATGTTACTTCAGGGCGTCCAGGTTTTATATGGGTCGTAAAAAGAGAAGTTAGCTTCTTTAGATTGCATTTCTCGCTAGACTTCGGCTTAGGCTTAGACTTAGGCTTGGAACACACTTTTGCCCCCTTAGGCTTATGTTAGCTTAGGAAACACACTTTTAATCCTTAGGCTGGGGATTAGGCTTAGGAATACGCTGAATTACTGCTACGCCCCTTAAAAAAACATTCGCCAAATCAGTGCAAAACAGGGAGAGGGCGTCTCAAATCCCTTTCTGGGAAAGCCACGATCTTCATGTATTGTAATATCCACTGTCCAGTATCATGTCGGTTATTAGTCAAATTTTGGACAACATTAGTTAATTTGTCCAAACTAAATGAAGAAACGGAAAAACGTGAAATTTCGACATGGATTCGAATTTTAAGTAAAGTCGACTCTTTAAATATATTATATACTTAATAATATATTATGTATAGATAGATACAACTACCTTGGACTAGCCCAATTCGGAATCAGGCTGAGACGGCTTGGGCTATACGACATGTAATTCCTCTTATTTGAAATACATATTTTCGTAGCTAAAGAATTTAAACAATCATTACAACCACAAAGTAGGGATCAGAACAACGTTTGATATGCGCATCAAAGAACCAAACATGATCGTATGGAAAGTACTACAATTTGTATTTGTGTTAACTCATCAATACTATCGGTTGGATTCTTGCGATCGTTCCTGTTATTTTTGGTGTGATACAGTATAATAAAATATGTTACGAATGATTTGCGATGGCCATGACAAACCATTTGATCTTAGCTTTAAGGAACGTTTGTCCGTTTATCTAAACCACACATTGCTCAATGGGAATAATAAACGCAGTACGCACATACATATGCAAATAAGCACGAACTCGCTGAGAGGCGAGGATGCGGAAAAATTGTTTAGCAATTATATACCAGTGCCGTAAAAATATATGCGACCACCTGGCGTATTCAGAGGGGGGATTGGAAACCTACGCCCCTCGAAATAATTTTGCAATAAAATGGAGAGTACACTTTCCCCTCAGAAAAATTTTCGGTGAAAAGATAGGTTTCTTACTGAATAACTTTCTCCGTCAAAAGTTGTTTTGTGATAAAATTGTAAGGTTTTGCTTTACAAATTTCCTCAGAAATTATTGGGATAAAATGGTACGGTCACCGCAATATAGTAAGCATAAATTTTGGCCAAACTTTGTTTGCTTCTGCGTAGGCATAACCTTTGTTTTAGACTTGCGTTTTTTAAGCTGAGGAGGTTTAAACTTTTGAATATGTTATGGTTGTTAATATATACGCTGCTAAAAGTAAATCGGTCCAAATATTCAAGAGATCTACTGTCTTAATATATCGGAGCATAATACCAACTTGGCTCGTCATGTCCTTCTCTTGTTATTTCAATTAAACTTTAATTTTTTAAGACTTATTTAATATATACGTTTACTTTTCGTGACGTTAGATATTATATGAACTAATGTAAAAAAACAAAAATTTTGTCAACAGCTCATAATTGTATAGTTTTTCATGTATACTGTGTAAAAACTACGCGCTGAGAGTTGAATTGCGTGATTTTTGCGTTCGATGAATGCTTTAGCGTACATAATTTACTATTAATTTTTCAATTACTTTTCATTACAATTAGACACCAGACTATTTAGAAGCTCTAAACAAATGAAGCTGCTTATGTAAACGGAACAACTATATGCTAACATATATATCTTAACAGCTAGCACATAAAATTTTGGAAGCGTTTACTAAATTTAAATTTTGTAATAGATAAAGGGTGGTGCTACACTTGTCGTGCGGCGACGTCCGACGTGTTTACGGCACCGCAAGTTAAAAAATTTTGTTTATGAATTGTTTTTCGATGCCATGTAGAAATTCATGTGCTTTGATGTACAGTGCCGTAACGTGGCGAACGACGCCGCACGACAAGTATTAGGTATCGCTATAATTTATCTCAAACTCAAAAGACGAAGTATTCGAACGTTAATTACTTTTCATACACAAAGTCCACCGAGAGCATCCAACAAGATGTAAGAAAAAATGTATAATTTCTATGTCATACTGAATTATACAAACATTTCTGGAAATAACTTTGATTCTAAAAAGGACCAAAGTCAAATAGTAATAAATTTGACAAACAATATACACCAAAAAACCATATCTGCTCACGGGATACATAGTTTATTTTGGATACATATCCGGATATTTTTGTATATCCGGATATCCGCATATCCGGTGCTCATCAATAATCCCTACTTTACAATTTCACCCAGAAAGTTTTTGATAAAAGAATGATACGATCTCGCCCTACCTTATAATATTTTCCACTCAGAAAGTTTACGTGAAAATGATACAATGTTTTACAATTGTTTCTCCTTAGAAAATTTTTTGGTGAAAAATAGCGTTTCAAAACATTTACCAGCCGTCCCGTGTCAGAATTTTCTGTAACCGCCGCTGAAAGCGGGACACCACTAAAAGTGACATGGTCAGATGTCTGTACGATTTCGCGTAAGCATATTTTGTGGTTCTTCGTCTTGGAACGTAAAACGAGTCATGTATATACAGTTACTGTGTGGGGTGACATTCAATAGAACCTATTGCAGTGGTTTAAATCAGACGGACACAAACCAAATCAACTAAATTTCAGGTTGCGAACGCTACTATTTATTGATCAGTCTCAGTAGCATTTTCTAAACCGAATACGAAGAACTACTGAGGCAGTTGCATAATATATAACGGTTTTAGAATTAGAAGTTTTACGCTCATAACAATAATGTTGTGGGACAGGGCACTTCCTTTAGTGTAACAAGTTAAACAAGTAGATAATTAACAAAAAAATTTTCGCTTAACCCTTTCTCACATGAATATTTTCTATCTCAACTGAGACCTACTTTTATGCTAGGATTCGAACTCCAATGACGTGGAGTGGGAGGCGTTTACCATCACCACTCAGCTATAGGAGCGTGACGCTGGAGTCCAAGGGGGCTCTCACGTCTTGTGGTGATTTAGTACTATGTGTACGTGTTACAGTTGTTACACACTGTGCGATATATAATATTTAACCTATATACACTGCGCTGAGTTGCCCATAGTCAACTCTATGTGAGAAGAGGTTAACTCAGAACTACTCACTGGAATTTACAGTGTAAACAGTCAAGATCTGAATATCATTCCACACTGATGTGCAAATCCCTGCTCTCGTGTCAACTAAATATACATGTGTGCTAGTGTCACCTGATTACATAGGAAATTATAGTAAATATCATATGATATTCCAAATTGAGTGCAAATAACATATGACATCTAACAGACAGCTTTATAACATCGTATGACACTCTGCGGACAATGATAAATGTCACATGCTCGTTGATGGACTACCACAAAGAATCATAACAAGTTCTTCTGAAATACTCAAAATGAGAATTAAAAGCTGAATTTCTTGTTATAATTCGATTTCCCAGCCAAAATTTGAACTTTTTCACTAGAATTTGAATTTTCCACCAAAATTGAAATTTCCCGCAAAAATTGAAGTTTCACGCTAAAATATGAATTTCGCGCCAAAATTTGAATTTTCAACAAAAGATTGAATTTTCCCGATAAAATTTGAGGTTTCTGTAAAAAATTAAAGATTTTCCAGCTAAAGTTTGAATTTCCCGCCGAATTTTGATTTCCCGCCAAAATTTGAATATTCCCGCTAAAATTGACCTCGTCCGCTGTGTCATATGAACATAACTTTCTTGTCTGTCAGCATCATATGACACTCTAAATTAATACACGGTAACTAGCGACGTACTACATGTGTTAACTCGTTTAAAACCGTATTTAAAGGTTGACAGACAACAACGGGAACGTCATATGACATTAACATACACAGGAATGATCTACCTTTGATATTAGCAGACAAGTGCGGTTTGTCCAATGTGATATAGGTTAATAACCAGACAAAATCTTACCAAATATTTTAATAGGAAAAATCGTGTCCTAGACTACCCAAGTTTTAACGTGAACCCCGCATAAGACATTTATGTTTTAACTATTCCAGACACATGCTTCTCAGCCGTTTAAGGCTATTGGTGCCTGAAATACCAGACATTTACGTCTTGAAATTTTAAAAAAGTAGGAGTCTTGAAATTTCAAGACAATAAATTTTGCGTGCAGACCTGTTGTTTCACTCTTGTATGAAGCAACATCTGGGTTGATAAGATTTGACGATCGAAACTGACGGAACCTACGGTAACATTTTTACCAGAGCAAAAGGTCAATTTTTTGCCAAGGCCGGTAATAGACATTTGGTAGTATCCTGATGTCAATCTACAAGGAGATATTGTTATTTTAAGCCAAGAGTTAATTTTTATTTCAAATGTAATATAGCTACATAAATAAGCACAAGTTCATTAAATATAAATGAAAAGTCAAGCTGGGTGTCGAAGTCAGTGCTCTTTGATCAGACGTTTCATTACGTCTATCAGTTATCACACGCAAATACAATAAACCAGTGTTGCTAATTAAATAGTCGGGTCTTTATTTTCTGAACCGCCAATTTTTTCACAATTCGGCAACATTTTCTGAAATGCTCGCAGATCCACACCCATTGTATATAGTTAATTTGAAGTCTGCTCAAACCAAATTTGGCACCACCCGATGGATTCTAACGAGCTAGTTTCTAAGATTTTATGGTTTCGTTACACTAAGAAACGAATAAATTTTTTATGGTTAAACACCATTTTGTTTTTCTTCTGTTTTCGACTCGACTCAGATATATCAACTGTTCCTAAAAGCAAAATTGTGTGTCCAATGAATAATACATACACAAAAATATGTGACAATCATGTACAATATATGACGAAGGCGAGTAAAAGTGTGAAAGATAGGAATCTCTAATAGACGCTTCCAGAGGCAGATATTTCAACGTATTGTTCAGTAAAAATAAAGTATTCAACAGTTACGCATTACTATACATATTATATATACAAAGCAGTCCTACAAATTGTGCCGGAGCGGAACCAGATGTGAAACGAATTTGACATATCAGAATAATGGTTGAGTGCAGTGCGTTCGGTATTCCAAAATAAGAATTAATTCACTGGAAGAGGTAAAGATTTGCATGTGGTTTTTTTCCAAGGAGTAAAAATCCGCTAGTTAATTATTTTTTGGTGGGAATGCGCAGTACGAAAAATCCGCTGTTAAACAAAAATTCCAATATCGAAATTCACTTTGGTTGAAACCAGAATCGAAACAGTAATTTTGAAGGAATTTTACCAGGAACTGAAATTTCGTTTATATTCAAAATATAATACTTTATTATTCAGTTATTAACAACTAATACGCGCCTTGTATGCATAGAACTAATGTGAGGTGAAAATGTTCATTCGGAACAGGACTAATGGGTCATCCACGTTATACTGTCTACGCTACTGTAAAAATTGTCCCTAAGTACAGCTCCTAAGTGTGTAATTTTATTGTTTCCAAATTACATGTCCAAAGGTCACTCATGTCCTGTGTAGACCCTGCTGACAAATCGCACTCTCTCTAAACGACCTATGCTTGGTCACGTTGCCTTCCATACCCATGCTAAATTGTCAATACGTTATTTAAAGGACAACTGTTTTGTCCAGAGTCTGTCAGAAGGGACTCAGCTTATTTCATAACACAAAGTTTGTCGGAAGGAACTTTGCTTTGCAATTATACAGAGTCTTTTCGAAGGAACTCGTATTGTCAGACACTGTGTCCAGACAGTGTCTACATTGTCCTTAGTCCCTTCGAAGGACCTGCTTTCAAAACCCACTATTTAGTTACACCTTCTGTGAAGTCCTCATAGCTTAACGATATTGTCGTGTTTTCCCGCCCTTAAAACATGGTGTGTGGGCAATTTTGTACAGTGGCGTAGACAGTATACATCAATGATCCATAAAGTGTTTCTCTTTTATATTCGACAAAAACACTCAATGTCTCAAAGCTATTATTCATATGTGTCTGGTTGATTTTAACAAATAAGCACCAAAAAATAGTCCATACTTATCATTATGCAGAAACACATACAGAAATGATTGGTTCAGAGTTTTAAATAGACGGTGTTGTGCATCTTCCGCACTGACTTGCTAATATCGTTACAGAGTGTGGTAGATAACTGTTTTGATGCCACGGGTGCTAAATCTGTATCTCCACCATTGTAGTAGAGATTCTCTATAAAGTAACAATATTTAATAGAGATTCTCTCTAAAGTAAGCATATTAAACTGGGAAGGGATATTTAGGGACATTCTCAGCTATACCTGAAGTCTTTTGCTCAATCAACAGAAACAGCGTCTTGAAAGATTCTGAATAAGGCTACTGTTGTGATGGCGACACCCTTAAATATGCACATACCAATGTTATTTGTTGTATAGTAATATTACAGGTTTTCTTCGCAATAACCATGTTATAAAGGCGGCTTTTCAAGTTAAACATGCGCACCGAAAAGCGAAAAATATAACTAGATAGACTGAATAGGTTGTAGACATCTATAGCCATTAATTACTTATTGAAACGTTAACTTTTCTCGATTATGCCGTTGACTGACATCATACAAGTCACAAATCTCATGCATTTGAAACTAGTAGTATGCTTTGAACACGGGATGAACAGAGATACAATGCAAACAGAGCTGAACTAAATCAGAACCGGAATCACAATTGGAATTTTATTCCGGAATTAAAATCGGAACGAAAATATTTAAGACTCACACTATTTTCTTAGGCGGCGTAGTTCACAAAATATAGTTTGTATGTACCATTCAAATATATTTCAGAGTGTTTTTACTGCTTTATGATCTATAAAAAATTCCAGTACATAAGTTATTCTAATCGATCATTTAATACCAAAATCTTTAACAATAAAGACTGCCCATTTAAGTACGTAACTTATTCAATTTTGTGAAAATAATATAAAAACTTTTCTAAACTTCCTAGCTTTCACTCAAAACGAATACTTTCGTTCTAATTCGCCAGCGAACTCACTCGAGTCGTTCGGTTCCAGTTGACAGGAACTCGGTTTCACATTCATCAATCAATTTTTCAATTGAAGTCACTTTGCCACACTGTCTAATCACAAATTTAAACTGTTTGACCTAAAAAGCAAAGTGATGGGCTTGATTGGACTTGTTACGCATTGATTTGCATTGCATGTAATCAACAACACATTTAACCCACAGTTGAACGCAAAGTCTGTCGATAAAGCGCCATTAACAAGAGACGTTAAATCATTAACTGTGGATCCAAATTCAAGGGCACATGCTGCGCAGATCCGCTATGCACACATATCGCGCAAATCTTGTAAAAATCGGATATTACTGGGGTTTATGCGGCGAGGAGGGAACGTACCCGTGGCTGTGTCAATTTAACCAGCTGGTTTCCGCGTTTGTATTGGAGCCCGTAAACCAGTATTTGCGCCAAATACGCGATCCAAGCGACATTGGTTCGCGAGCAGAACCTAGACCAGTCGTTATTGGTGCTGGAAAATTTTGCACTTAGATTAAAGTACTGTTTTATACATAATTTTGTAACACGTTCCTGACACAACACGTTTTTGTATGTTATGTCGCAGACAATATGTTTGAAAAATTTTTATCCGTTCAAACGTCACCGGACAAAGTTACCCACCGGGTCAACATTATCTACATCCTAATATTTGTGAAAGGTTTATTATCTTGGGCATTGTGCTTCTTAGAATAGCCAAAGGTTAATAAATGTACCCTAAGTAATCTTTCATCTTGCAATAAGCCGCAAGCTGCCGTTCATCTTCGTTTTGTTGGAACAGTTCTGTTTCTGCCGACAAATCGGTGAAGTACACGACTGTCCCTAAAATAGGAAATTTCAAAGGCAAATTGCGTGTGTTCAATTTCAAATACTGCTCTCATGCGGTTTTGCGCTCGAAATTAGTGGTATGAGCATGAAGATGTATACGAAATTTCGATTATGCAACGCGCTCACGTGAAGTCAGCCAGTATCTGAGTGAAACGCAGCAAGCATGTTTTCTTAAAACCGAAAACACGTTCGGTTGTTCGTAGAATAACTATGCTTCCGGCGTCGTATATTTTCCCTATCAGGTATGATGATTTGCCCGCAGCGGCATTATGCAAATTTATCGTCTACAAAATCGTGAACAGCATCTTTCTAAGTTAGAGGTCTACAGTGTTGCCGGTTACTTTTATTAAGAATGTAACTCAGTTTTCTCACAAACTAAAATGATTTTAACAAATAAAATTCAGTGTGCCTTTGTGTCCATTTCGTCAAACTTTACGCCTCCATTATATACGCAAAATCCGCGCCGTATAATGGGGGGCAGGGGGACCGGCCCCCGGGCCTCTCACCAAAAGGTTCCTCCCAACAAACGAAAACCGACGATATGTTTCAATTGATAACAAGCCAACAAAATTTTTTCGCGGACCACGAAGTGATACCAGCTGTGAAACATTCCATAGGAGAGCCCTCTAAGACGTGTTTGGGGCAGCCGACTATTCTTATTGTAACGCCGGTCGTACCACTACAGGATTTTTGGGGAATGAACTTCGCTTTCCGACCTAGAGGTGTCCTTGCATTGACAGGTCCTTATTCGTCATCAGTGGACTATTTTAAATTGCTTTGTGTTAAGCAGACATGCAACATCTAATCGGCTGCAATTCGCCCTGCCCAATAACGCCTGATTGCACTGCCAGAAGCTTCGGGACTAATCATTAATGTTGTACAATTGCCACTTTTTTCACTGGCAGGCCTACCATTGGCCGCCAGTACGGCCAATATGCAAGTTTAAAAATTATCAAACATTTTTACAATGACCCGGAGACCAACAGTAAAAATAAAAACACATGTTCCTACGTTTTGCAACTTTCGAAGCATATTTTTTACTATAAAATGAAGTGCCCCAAAATCCATGTAAAGGAATATCGCATTAGCACTGAAATATATTTGGCGCGTATGTTCGTACTTAATATCTACTATTTTTGCAACTGTGTTTATCGGCTTCAAACCGTGCTGTGTGCTGAAACGAATCACGTGAAAGTGATAGCCTATTGAGGGCAACATTTATCCGCAGTTTTTAGGGCAGTTTTGCTACTCTATACATTCCAGTGAGTTAATTTTGTTCAATCACTTCAGCTCCATAGACGATGATCAAAATTAATAATTCCGTGTATATTCAACTCGCTCTGATTCAATTAATCAACTCCACCGGAATCAATTCAAGTCAGAATAAGAATTTGTTCAATTCAGAAATAATTAAATTTATTGATATTAACTCAGACATAACTAACTATCCGTGTGAGTTGATTATTAACTCATTGAAATTTACAGTGCATTTTGCTACCAATTTATGCTCGCAATATAATTTTATTTACACTTGTTTCTACACTAAAAAGGCCCTTTCGGGGTACTTTAAGTTCTAGTTCCCTTTATTATTGTCAAAAAAACTTATATATTGGTACTGCAGTGAAAGATGTCACTGGCTATCTTTTAAAAAGCAATGAAACCCAGATCATATGAATCGCTTTATCTCTTCAGAAAAACTGACTTGAATACAACTGCAAATAAAGTAGGTTCAACTATAGTGATTCAATTTTAAAATTGACCAGAATGATAACAGCAGGCAACATTTTAGCTAAAAGTTTTAGAATCGAAATTTAAATAAAGTTTAAAATATTAAATTGATGATGTCAAATGTTTTTAGCTGTTTCTGTTATGGTCAGCGGCGGGCCGGCTGGTTATTGACCGGTACACAAGACTAGCTAGGAGACTCATATCCTCGCGTATACCTGCTCCTGGATAAAACCTCTGACCACCGAAGTAGGGGACAACTCACACCAGGGTGGTAAGAAAGGTTCGGATTCGGATTCGGAAAAATTTTGTAGTTCAGATTCGGAACCGCTTTGGTTTCTAACAAAAAACCGAATCAAAAAGTCGAATCCAACAGTGTTTGGCAATGGGTTTTTATTTTTGAGCAATAAAATTCAAGTAAATTGTTATGTAGATCAATATTTTTATTGCAGGTCACAAATCTAAGAACTAAGGTCGAGCTCGAAATATATACCAACGTTTAAAATTATGCTGCTAGCATTGCGTTGATATTCTGAAACTAATTATAGATATATCTGAAATTCGTACCATGCAGGATTCAGATCAGATTCGACAAATTAGCAATGGATTCGGATTCGAGTTCAGATTCGGTTGAATAGTGGATTTTGTGCCACTTTAAGAGAGTGTTCTGGGCCGTAAATTTTGTTTCGTACTTTTGGTACAATTAGTTTCATTAAAATGTATCACTTTAAGCTCTGGTGTATATAATAATTATAGACAATACAAGGGCTTGCTAGTCATATGGGCCTCGGGCCTCCTAGTCATACTGGGCCCCAGACCTGCTGTTCATATGGGCCCCGGGTCTCCCACCACCTTAATCCGGCTCTGCGTAAAATAATAAAACTACTTTTTATCAACTGCGTACGCTGTCAAAATGTTGCAAGAAACGCGCATTCCCTACGTTTGCCGAAATTAACATGATGGGCAAAATATTACGCTAGGCAGAGTGGCAAAATATCATACGGCACGGGTTATGTTTTTGCATCATGCTCCTTAAAATATATTCAGGACCTCTTCAAAATAAGGAATATAATAAGCTCCTTCAAAATATTGGCGCCGTGTACAAAAGTAGATATTTAACTTTCATAACGAATTGATTTATAAGACCAACATACTGGTTGACAATGTATCAGCGATAACTTTTGCAAATGGCTAACATACGTAACCTGTTTTAGTCTCAAATATTACACAAGCTAGTCCAGATGTTGCGCTAAGTGCAGACGAAGCATGTTTGATGCCGTGTAAAGTGAAATATTTTTCAAACCTCGCATAAGTTGTACTATCCTAAATAAGGGGGCAGGTCAAAACGCAACGTGCACTTCGTTCATCCATTTGCACATAAAATGTAACCCGATGCACAATCATATTGAAAGTAGTCATTATCTACTCCTGCTTTAACATTTTTCTGTCTCACACATGTGTGATAAATGTTTGCATGTACCTGTGTACGTTCCTAATTGTTACTGGATTATAGTAACGCTGGAAAACCGTGTAGATATCAGTCTAAAACAAAACCTAAGCCTAGGAAAAATAATAGCCTTAATGGTAAACCAACTTTATTTTTAGTACCATAGAAAATTGGGTGCAGTTAAAAGTAACATGACCCAAACAATACATATTGCAACTAAGCATAACACTACAAAAACATGGAATAGTCATTGACCCATACAATAAGGTTGGTAACAATAGGCTTAGTCTAAGCCGCCGATCCGTGGCGGGTTCCCTTATGATAAGTTTAACTGATGTTCCAAAACCTTCATGGAAACAAACCTGTATTTTGGTGCTCTAAAGTTTTTCCCCAGCAGTGGCTTGCATATGAAACGGTTAACCGTGACAGTGTGTAATCTATCAGACACACTTCGACGCCACGTGTATAGACGACATATTTTCGTGCTGGTGTGACAAATTCTGAAAAATTATCTAATAGACGATTTAAGCTGAATCTAATGTAAAATACTTGCAAAAACCTGTCTCATGCATAATTGTTCATTATATAACCTATGTAAATGCTGGGAATTTGTTCCTACATTTATTACAAACAACTTTGAAATTGTGCACAGCAATGAGCTAATGGGTCATCCGCGTTAAAATGCACGCGCCGATGTAATAAATGTTCCACCCACCCCATCACCCCATTAGGAACAGCATTAAAATACACGTACTAGCTGGAGGCAAGGTACAGTTTCATAGCTAGCTGTACTTAAACAGTGTTAATTGTCGAAACTCTGTTGGAAGGGACTCTGGATAAATAAATGTTGTCTGTAGGATGTCAGGACCTTATGCGGGGTTCACGTTATAACCCGGGCAGCTGGGGACACGTTTTGTCCCTATTAGACTATTGGGTAACATTTTGTCTGATTATAGACCCCATAGCGTATTCAAAAATTCGTATTTGTCTGCTGTTGTCTTGTGTAGGTCACCTTCTGTTCTTCAATATCTTATGATGTTCGAGGTATTGTCAGCTAATGCGGGGTTCACGTTATAACTGGGGCAACCTGGAACACGTTTTGTCCCTATGACTATAGCTGGTAACATTTTGTCTGACAGTTTATCCGCTATGAGATTCTGTACTGCAATATCATATGATATTCCAAATATTGTCTGCGAGTATCATATGATATGTTTGAAAATGTTTGCAAAGTTGTGGTAAAATAGCTTGATTGTCCTGTAGAATGTCATATGATACTAAAATTTCAAATTTGAATTATTTGTACTTAGGAATATATTTTGGGAAAAACTTAGCGAGAAACAGAATCTTAGAAGCTAATTCAACTTGCGAAATCATTTAATGCTGCATTATCCGACTTTTTACTGTTTTATTTAGCGTGCACAAATTCCATTGTCCTGTATAAATATCATATGATATTTAGTAGAATTTTGGAATATCATATGATATTCGCATAAATGTCCCGCAGTATCATACGACAAATGGTTATTTGTATACGATGATTGCTTGACATCAGTGATTTGTAAGCCAATGTCATATGTCATTCACATTTTGTCCACATATCAGCTATTCGGATCACAAAATTTTATGTTGACGTCGAATCAACTTGGACAAAACGTGTTCCAAGCTGCCCCAGTTATAACGTGAACGCCGCATAATATCATATGACATATTATTCAAATGTGTGCATACTTGAGGTAAGATACCAAAATGTCCTGCTGAATATCATATGATACTAGAATTGAAAATTTGAATTTTTAAATTTTAAAGCAGTGGTTCTAAGCGATTTTGTATCGGAAATGGTTTGTAGGCGTGTATTTGTTATTTAAAGCACATTTGTGCCGCTGCCTTCCAACTTTTCATTCATTGTTTAGTACCTAAATGTTACTCTCTCCCGCTGAATATCATATGATATTCGTTGAAATTTTGGAATATCATATGATATTCGCCTATATGTCCCACAGTATCACGTGACATACCGTCCCTTATGGGTCATCCACGTTAAAATGCACGCACCGATGTAATAAATGGTCCACCCACCCCATATGGAATAGGATCGAAATACACATCCTAGCTGGAGGTAAGGTACAGTTTCATAGCTGTACTTAGATAGTGGCGATTGTCTAAACTCTGTCGGAAGGGGCTTTGGAGGAATACATGTTGTCTGTAGGATGTCAGGACATTACGATAGGGCACGCACACACATATAAAAACACAAGCTGTGCACACATATTCACGCGCATCATTCAACACAAAAAAGGGAGTCCCTTCCAAGGGACTATGGACAATAACAGTTCCTGATAAGGATGTAAGGACAAGTAAATATTTATGCCTAGAGCATATTCATTGTCTAAAAGTTCAGACAATGACGTACTGACATCACACAGTGTATAAAGAGAGTGGGTCGGGACAACGCGGGCACCCAAAAGGGAGGGACATTTTTTACATATGAGAGCGGTGGTTTGTAAGCTAATGTCATATGACATTCGAGTTTTGTCTGTTGACTCGATATTAGAGCCCAAATTTTAACAATGACGTCGAATCCACATGGAACAAACCGTGTCCGCCTGCCCCGGTTATAACGTGAACCCCGCATTAAGTTAGCACACATGTGCACAATTATTCACAGGCATCATTCAACGCAAAAAATTTAGTCCCTTCCGAGGGACAATGGACAACAAATTGAGTCGAATTTGACTTAGGCGGAGTAGAATTTTGACTCAGTTTGTGTAGTCAGGAAAAGCCTATTTGGAAGAGAGTCATGTTGACTTATTATTTCATGCAGTGTGGTGTATCAATTTTCGGTCCTGGGCCTACTTGTCTTGGTGGGGATACAAATCCTATCCCGGAACAAGTCTAAATCAGAGTTGAAAAAATTATATTTAGTTTGCTTTGGAAGCAGATACATGTTTCGATGTAACAATAGAGTTTTTACTTTGCATATCGTACCAAACGTAACGTAGCAAAACCTGCTATCATAAAAATGGTCAAATGCGACAAAAGTCATACCGACAAATTTCTTATCAGTTGGCCGAACGAGAATGTTTCCAGCATGTAAGTCCCGGTGTTCGAACTGGAGTTTATCCTCGGCAACCCACAGTGATAGCGTCACCTGTTGTAAAACGCTACACGCTTCATTCGCTGAAGATAGCTGAAATAAACTTGCGTATTACGTATACTGGGCGTTTAATTAGAGGAAACCACCGCTTCCTCCTCAAGAAGTAGCAAACCAGCACGAGCCTATGGGAGGGCTATGGTTAACTTTTTGTAAATATGCAAAGAACATCTTATTGTTACCTTGTGGTCTCATAGTGTTCGTGTTCCTTTCGATCTCTCCAAGTAACCTAAATTCAGTGAATTTAGAGCAATATTATGCGTTCTTTTGGTTAAAAATGTACATAATTTTTAAACGCTGTATGTAACGACCGAACAATAACGGGCAAGCGCAAACAAAAAACGAAATCCTAAATTTTACCTGATAGTCGTCGAGACATATTCCACCGTCAGCAAATTCAAAAACCACAAAGCGACTTGATGAAGACAAAATCCTTGTATCTGTAAATCAACGTGATGATAAGACTGTGGTGCGTTGCAAGTAATCACATTACTCATACGAGTTTGGTTTGCTAAATACGCCCCAACCCTTTGTTTTATAGCTGGGTAGCACAGAAAAGTACATGTTCGTTCAAACAACGCAGTTGTTCTTCTACAAATAATCTGTTATGGTTAAATACGCCAATATTAACAGAAAAAACGAGCAAACTTACCAGGCCTGTCGTTGTAAGCTTTGTCAGGCTTCCTGGTTCTGTAATCATCCCACGCTCTCAGCAGTGGTCTCGGATATCTTCCCATCACCAGCGAAACTCTTAAAGTTGCAGTAGTCAAAAATTTTAAGATATTTTGTTAACACGTCTTTGAAACATTGACTTTGAAACATCGACTGCACTAAAATGCATCTGACTAAGTCATGTGCCAAATTTTTACTACTTAGAAAATTTATCTATTTATTTATTTGCAGTTAATTTAATTAACCCAACTAAAATGAAAACTCGACCCAAGTCCAGTTCTGTTCATGACGAAACCAATCCAGGATCGGACCCAAAAAGCATCAACCACACCAAATTACGACAATCATCAGATGCTAGAGAATGGTTTTGCCACTTATAGATAAGACATTCAGCGATTCCAGCTGCTTATACTGCGATTAAAAAATGCTGGTTAATGGCAGGTAAGAACTATAAGCAAAGAAAACAAACCGTTCTACTTAGAACAATTGTTGCAAATAAAATTTTACGCGCTGTCATGTCTGTTCTGACATTACTTACTCTTTTATTTCAGCGAAGTTTCCACAGTAATGTTTTCCATCTGAGACGACAGAGCCATGAAGTTTACGGAGCGCTGTCAACTCTCTAAAAAAGCATTACAAAAACCTACCAGTTGTAGAAGCGGTTGTGAGCTTCAAACTTTAACAGTGCAATGTGAAAATATGATTTTAAGTTAATTTCTCACAATCATTTACTTAGTTAACGCTGAAGAAATCTTATTTAAAATGTTTGTGCGCGGAACTATGTAAACGCCTAAATAGGGAGAAGACCCTTGTTCGTTCAATAATTCCCTAAAAATAAGGCGCGTACCAGTTTCAACTAGATCTATAATAAATAATAACTCAGAATTTAGAGGTTAAGCGTCACGTAATCATTGTCTCTTCAAATTATAATACAGCTGTACTGACATATATCAATGTTCATATTTTTATTACAACTTTTTTATTCAAGTACGAAGTCTTAAGGAAAGCTTGGGTTGGCTTTCAAAAGGCTGTTCAAAATTTCTGCATTGTTATGATAGATAAAAGCATACAACAAATTAGTTTTAAATTCCACCAATACTGCATGGTACTTATATTATGCGAGGTTCAGGTTACCAATTGTGCGCTTGGCACCTAATACCTCACTATGCCCATAGCGGTACACACAAGTATTGCGCAGTTACCCTTTTCTACTTGCCGGCCGGCGGCCCGCCGACCAATTTGCAAATTTTATAAATTATCAAGCATTTTTGAAAAAATGTAGATTTCTGAAGTGATGGAAATACATTTTTGGTTCCGCAGTAATCCATATAAGATCACAAAATGTGAAAATATACACTGAAGTCTTAAAATATTAAAATTTAATTGAAATCATCAGGGGAGATTATGGGGAGCCAAATGGGCATTATGTTTCGATATGTTCAGACTATAGCGGGACCAGAAGATTTTGGCCAATATTTCGTTTAGCAATATAACAACCAAAACATATTCCTATGTCTAAAGCAAAGCTTAAGCCTAAGACCAAGCCAAACATTAGTTTAAAGTTTATAAAATTTCTTTTTGATAAAATGTTGAAGTCCCTACCTTACAATTTCCACTCTCAAAAAGTTTTTCTGTAAAAAATGACAAGGTCCGTGTTTGTACGATTTAGCGCAAGTGTATTTCAATTATAGATGGGCGCCGGATATCCGGATATCCGGATATCAAAAATATCCGGATATGTATCCGAAATGAAACGTGTATCCGTATATCCGGATATCCGGATATCCGCCGGATATCCGAAATGCTTGTCTAAAATTTTTTTTGGAATAATTTGCATAGTTTCACCTCCAAAGTAGCTGGAGCTGACGAAAAAATTCTGTATTTAGATGCAATCCGTTCTATTTCGTCTCAATCAGTTTCGTGTTCTGCTTTTTTGACGCTCGGACATTAAATAAATCTGGTGTGTCCTTTATTGAATTTCGGCCAATGTTACTTTTAGGGGCATAACAGAACATTAAACGTATCCCTAAGCTTAAGCAAAAATTGCAATAATAGAAAACTCAAAAATGACTGGGTTTCACACAGGTCTAGCTTTATTCGTAATTCAATGCAACGCTAATTTACCTCTGAGACGTTTTAGCGGTTTTATTTAACACAAAGTTTTTCTGCGTTAACACTTCGCGTATCCGAGAATGATGATAGCAAGTTTACTGAGAACAGTACTTATGATATAAAGTACAGATGAACACCGGATATCCGGTCCGGATAACAAAACTGTCTAAGGAACCCTACCTTACAATTTGTCTCCACTCCTTACGCAAATCTTTGCGATAAAATGATATGGTTATTCATTACCTTACAATTTGTCGTCTTATCGTAATACTTTCGTTATAAAATAGGGTCCTACCTTATAATTTTTTCGCTAAGAAAATTTTTCGGAGAAAAATTGCGTTTCAAAATATTTACCATCCCGCCCATTTAGAAATTTGTGGATCCGTTGGTGAAAGCGTGACACCAGTATAAGTAATGGGCGAGTGTACGACTAGCGTAAGGTATTCGATTTTTTTCTTTGTTCAATTAATAAATTATATAGTTCGAGGGAAGGGTTATATTCGATGGAATCTCTATTCAGTGGTTTAAATAAGGCAAAGGACAAGCCAAATCAACTTAATTTTAAGTTGTCAACACAAGTATTTATTTAGTAGTCTGCAGCAATCTTCCAAACTGAGTACCCAGAACTATTGAGGTACTGTAGTGACTAGTGAGTGATTCAAATAAGAGGAGGGACTGATATTTATTTAACCTCTCCAGAGGGTACCCCTGATATTCGGTTACGGACTGTTATTTATTTTTACCCCGTCCTCCGCCACACTTCGTTACACATATATCAGGTATTGTAACTAACCCTTGAACTGAATGTTTATTTGCCTTGTATCAAAAGCTTTAACCATAATGCAAGGTTATTATTAGGAACGTACTTTGAAAACTTAAGTACGCTTCAAAGTTTTTAACTCACCTTTATTTGGTTCTGGAGTCATTTATGCGCTACAATTAGGAATAATTGACATTTATGGACTCCAATTAGGGTATAGGGACTCTATGCGCTTACGGACTCTTATTAGGGATACGGACTCCTATTGATTGGGACTCAAAATCGGGACCCCCTCTTATTCTGGTCACTACAGTACTGGCATAATAAATACCGATTTTTAGAATTATATATTTTATGCTCATATCAATTTGCTTGAGAGTCAGGGCACTTCCTTTAGAGCAACAAGTTAATACAAGTGCTTAAGAAACGAAAATTGAGGTTCGGAAACTCAAAAAAACAAAATCCAGTTTCGATATCCGAAATAGAAAATTTCATTTCGGATATCCGGATATCAAGAATTGCCGGATATACGGATATGAAAAAATATCCGATGCCCATCACTACTCAACATACAATGTTCGAATGTCACGTGACACTATCAGACATATTGATGAATATCATACGATATTCCAAGTTAACAGCATAATATGAGTGCTTAAGAAACGAAAATTGAGGTTCGGAAACTCAAAAAACACAATCGAGTTTCGGATATCCGAAATAGAAAATTTTATTTCGGATATTTATATGTCCGGATATACTCATATATAGTTTGAGGGAAAGGTGACAGTCGATAGAATCTCTGTTGCAGGGGTTTAAATCTGAAGAAGACAAACCAAATCAACTACATGGCACTTCCCTTAAAGCAATAAGGTAAAACAACCGCTTAAGAAACAAGAATTAACGCAAACTCGAGCTTCGGATATCCGAAATATAATGTCTAACTTCGGATATCCGGATAGTTGGACATATCCGGTAAACATCCGGTAAGAATTGCCTGATATCGGGATTTGAAAAAATACCCGATGCCTATCACTAATTGCCACCGCTGTCAAGCGATGACTCCGTTTTCGCTAGCGGGTGAGGTCAAAGGTTTATGTGATGAAGATAAGTTAGAATACAAGACATACATTTAGCGCCACAAAATCACTAATTTGAAAAATTCTTTATTCAGAATGTTTGCTATAGCTAGTTTTATATATTATTGCATGAAACAAATGCTAACACTTTCCTCTTAATTATTTGTAAGAATCTGAAAACCCTGGGCTTAAATTGGAACTGCATGCAGTGGCAGTACGTTATTCAAGACGAAGGCACGGCCCTACTCAAGTATAAGAGCCTGCCCACTGCTGAACAGGGGAGTAAGAATTATGTATAATTGCGACCAAATGTTTGTTGATTTTCAATTACCAAACGGTTAAAGTTGGTCGTCTAAAACTTATGGAAAGCGCCTCCAAGCATGCCCGTAGCCGATTAGCCCCTCTAGCATGCTGAGTTGGCTACGGACCTGCCTCAAAGTATTGGATTAAAAACAGCAGCCCGACACTAAAATAGTCAAATTGTACAACTGCAACCAAAGTAGTTTCAACTAGTGATTCAATCTTAACGTTGACCGTAATGATAACAGTAAGCAAACCTTTGGCCGGCCGGTTCCTAACCGATGCACAATGCTAGTACACACTAACTTTTTTGCTATTCATATATTATGGATACCGGCGAAAAACAAAATGTTTGGCACGGCTACATTTGGAAATGTTAACCTACCCATATGGGTATAGTCAAGGTGTCTGCTCGTAGCACAAAAAGATGGCAAAATAATGAACCTTGAAACTTGCACGTTTTAAAAAGTCTCAGTACACAGAGTTTTATTTTTGCAGTCTGGTTTTATAATTTTTACTGTATATGTTTTCAAGAATTATATAAAAGCACACTAGCTATAGGTATTGTTAAAAAATCGCAAGATACGCAAATGTGTAACAAACCGAAGACTGGTAACCCATAGCTACAAACATGAGGTACTTATATGGAAAGTAGATAGCTAACAAACTAATCATATAGTTGCTCGAAGAAAAGATGATTAACTGTGAATCACAAAAATAAAATATAAGGCTCACGCGAGATACATTTTAAAGTCTCGGTTTCTTCGTGTGATATACATTTTGAAAGTATCGTTTATTATCGCTATTGCTATGGTAATATCAAGGCGGGTGTAACTGTAGCATTTTGAGTTTCAATTGAACGCTACTCGTTGTTGAAATATACTCAAGTCCTCATAGTCTGATAGAAATCGCCGTTACAATATTAAAAATGGGTAAAACATACAGTGTTATTAATAGCTCAGCAATCATTTCATCCGACCGTTTTTGCGTTTCGCCATTAATGATTTCATGGCCACCAAACGGGATGATCTGAAATCATAAGATTCTCTTTAAATATAAACTGATGGCTTCAGGCGTTGTTTTATGAGCATATAAAGGGTCACGACCTAATAATGCGCGCATCCCTATAAAAACTATTCGGATCTGGGTAAGGGTCTATGTTCTTTTAAGAAACTCTATCATAAAGATGCTATAAATAGAACTACTCTCTTTGCAGAACCAATGATAATACAGACGCCCTTCTTACAGCGTCTCTAATGTCATTGCGGCCACAGTACACTGCCTAACGTCTTCTCACTAGAAAGGTCACTCTGTGGATAGACTGTGGTCTTACATTTGTTTTAGCAGACACTGTGTACTTTCGTCAAGCTTGACCGTACAGTGACGCACACCGCAGAATTCACCTGTATCAGTGGTCCCGGCCGTCTACCTCGGATAAATCCGGTCTATTGCCGACTACTTCAGTGCACGCTACTTTTTCGGGGCTTCCAAGACCACAACAACAAACTCGAGGTTCTACACCGCCAAGTTGATCGTATTATAACCCGCTGTACAGCCTAAACTTCGTCCGCGGCAGTACTTCGATCTACTAATCTACCGCCTGTTAACGCCCGAGCGAAGGCGAACGCTGGCATCGCCTAGCTGCGGGCGGCATCACGACCATCCGATGATCCACTTTACGTCACTGCGCACTGCAAACTGCGCAGACGCATCAAAACCAGCCACACGTGGCGACGTATGGACCACGCAGCGATAAATGCTGCAAAAATTGGTGACGCGCAGATCTCGTGACGGGTGGCAGTTTCCGGCAAACGAGATGCGGGGTTCACGTTATAAATGGTGCAGCTGGGTCACGTTTTGTCCCGTTGTATATATTGGGTAAAATTTTGTCTGCGATGTAACCCAATATGATATTCAAAAAACAGTGGTTGTTTGCTAACATCACGTATAGGTCACGTTTTGTCTTTCAATATCATATGATATTCCCTACGTTGTTTGTCAATATATGATCATTTTGAAAAACTCTACTGAGTCAGTTGAATAACTAGTTTGGAATATCATATGATACTAATTGCATGTGCCGTTAGTATCATATGATATTACAAGACAAAGTAAATACTTATATTATGGCGGGAAATTTAAAGTATGGCAGGAAAATTGGAATTTTGGAGGAAAAATACAAATTTTGGCGGGAAAATACAAATTTTGGCGGGAAATTCCAATTTTGACGGGAAATTCAAGTTTTGGCGGGAAATTCAAACTTTGGCTGGAAAATTCGAATTTTGGCGGGAAATTCAAATTTAGACGGGAAAATTCAAAATTTGGCTGGAAATTCAAATTTTGGCTGGAAAATTCGAATTTTGGCGGGAAATTCAAATTTTGACGGGAAAATTCAAGTTTTGGCGGGAAATTCAAACTTTGGCTGGAAAAGTCGAATTTTGGCGGGAAATTCAAATTTTGGTGGGAAAATACAAATTTTGGCGGGAAATTCAAATTTTGGCGGGAAATTTAAATTTGGCAGAAAAATTCAAATTTTGGCAGGAAAATTCCAATTTGGGAGGGAATATTCAAAATTTTAGCGGATTGTCTTATGATACGTCCTAAACTAGATAATGGAATATCATATCATACTTCAAATCCGTTTTGTTGAATATCATATCATATATGCTTTTGATTTGGAATATCATATGATATTCAACAATATGTCTGATTATGTCACGTGACATTCGAAGACTTGTATGTTGAGATAACCTAAGTACCCGTGCTTCGTATAGCAATATCACATGATATTCGACTTTTGTCTGTCCGTATCATATGATGGTAACAAAAATGTATGTTGATGTCGAATCAACATGTGACAAAACGTGACCCGACTGCCCCAGTTATAACGTGAACCCCGCAACATTGGGAAACCCCACCTCTCTGCGAATTTAGCTTAAGACCCGAACTAGGACACACGCCGACATCCATGGAACCACGCATCGGAGTATAGCCACTCTAGAGGTGGGGGGCCATATTCTATAGTTGTTTGTGTTTCGCGATGTTACTTACTTTTCTGTTTTTGATCGTATTTGGCGGAGTTAATAATTTGTGTTGATTGATTATATAGCGGCTTTGGGAGACTTAGACAGATCGGAACAGTAATTGGATTTATGGGTCATCCACGTTATAATGCGCTCGCTAAGTTAAAAATTTGTCCAACCACCCGGTAGGGATCTGTGTACAAATCGAAGCTGCAACTAGCGTGTAGGTACAAATTTATTTTGTACGTAGACACTATTAATTGTCCCGACACTGTGCGAAGGGAGTCGGGACAAAAGGTAAAAAATTAATCAAACTAAATAAGTGTATATGTGTGTTTGTGTTGTTGTTATGTATGTTTGCGATGCTATATGAGCACAGTGCAATATGTCTTTACGTCCTCGCTAGGGACTACCGGACATTATAGTGGTCTCGTAATAGAGTGTGTTAAAACGACGTCGACCTTTACTCAGACCCAGACATTTTTTTGCAGTAGCGCGTGCAGTATAACGTGGATGTTCCATTACTCAGGTAGCTCCGATGTGAGCCTACGGTGAACCGGTAAGGAACTTATTGGCATAAACGGAGCGCATAACGCAGAGCCTTCGGGGAGTACCTGGAGAACTATCGGGATTTCAGGGGCATGTGTTAACGGGGTCTTGAGGGATTTATTTGGAGTTTTTTTGGGGTTTAGTTGATTCTAGCGGGGCTAGTTACGGCTTATTTCTGGGGATTTCTGGGGTTTTGCACGGTTATTTGCGCATGTTTTACGGAGATTTTGGGGCGTTTGTCACACTATAGTTTGCATTTATTTTGTACAGTGTGAGCTAGCGACTTAATGGAACAACAGGGTAAACGATCGTAGTGGACGTGCAGAAAGCACGTAAAACAAAGAAACTTTTGGCGCAGTAACGTGAATAGGTTCGGCAGCATAGGTATATAACTTGTACTGTATCGGTACTCGAGCTTTATTCGTATATTGCTTTAACTTGCGGTGTTGAGCGGAATAAAAGGGGAAACACACTGCATTATTGAACCAACCAGACCGTGTTAGCGTCATTAAAAAGCGAACTCAAACACGATGTGGTTGATTTAAACAAGTACACCGAAATCATGAACTATTCACATCCCGTATGTGATGCCTTATCAGCTTCGCTCGTTGGCAAAGAAAAAAAGGAATTTAAAATCACTGCACACGTATGCATAAATGATACAAATAGTACAATAAACTGCACCGAGAGTCTGCCTTAGGTCGTTTACTCCGTTCAAACACTGTCAGGACAATACCGGCTTTGCAAGGACATGGTGTTTGTTGTCATTGTAGGTGGCTCTGCCATTCTTAAACCTTATTTCAAATTAAAAACTGAAACACAAATTAAAACCAAACCTTAAATCACACCTTAAGGGAGTCCCTGGCTCCACCTATAGTCTCTCTTAGAACTTAAGTTAGGCTTAGGCGTTGCTACAAGGCGTAAAAGTGATACAAACTAGTTATGACGGCTGTGTCCGCAATGTGAAACTTACCCGGGCCCTGTGTGGCCGTTGAATATTGTTGCGCATCGGGCTAGCTGTTTTTGCGAGAAACGACATAGCTAGGATATGTCAGCACCAATATGGTGCTATATTTTATTGTGTGGCTCTGACATTGTTGTAGTTATTGTTGTAGGTTCAAGGTACAGGATGGGTGGCTCTGGACCTACTGTGGCATCGGCGGACACCAAATTATAGATGTCGGTCTGTATGCAAATTAGGTCGAGACGCACAAGGGGTAGCTGGGACCGGAATCATTATTGATTCATAGCTGGTAGTGATTGACGTGTTCTTTTCGAGGACTTTGCGTTTTCTGTATTGGTTTGGAATTTTTACTGAACTCGGGACGCGGAGTGCGGATTGTCTTGGTAAGTAGGTACTTAGTTGAATTTAGCATTAAGATTGCCACGGAGGCGAGAATGTGAAGGAAATCGGGCTAGATGAATTTTCGTGTATTGCGAAGGGCACAGGATTACCCAGTATCGGATACTGGCGTTATGTGCTAATCGGGGAACTTGGGATATAAATGAAACATAGGAAAACGTAGTCTAGGGAATCTAACGGGGTTAGGTTTGCTATTCCTCAACGGATTGGGCCAAATCTAACGGGGTTAGATTGGTCGGAAATTTGGTGCATCTCTAACGGGGTTAGAGTGCACGGTTTAGAAAGTCTGGAAAACTGCGGTGTAATTCTAACGGTGTTAGGATTGCACGGATTGCTGAAAATTGTAAAACTTTTGGTAAATTGGAGCCAGTGGCTGGACTAAACAGATTCAGGCATCGGTTATAACAATTCCGGATCAGGTTACAGGTTGGATATTATTATCGTAAAGGTGTGATTCAGGGTACAGGACTTAGCCAAAATCACGAACTTCTCACAGTCATCAAGCCATGGTGATATCGTCTTTTTCGACACTAGTCCGAACCAGGTGGGTGAAAAATGTTAGGCAACCATGCGCACATTACGTGGACGACTCATAAAACCTTTTATCGGAAGCGGAAAGTGAAAAATACCAGAACTTGTTACCAAAAATTCATAAATCGAAATTTTTGGCAATACACGTCCAGACAATTTTAGAATAATTCCTTAGGATATACGACAATTTTTCTTAAAATTTTAAAGAGAAAAATTTCCAATACCGAAAATAAAAAATATTATGAAAAAGAACTCGATTTATTACCGGAGACGGAAAGTGAAAAATATCGGATTTTTCTACCGGAACCGAGATTCCGATTTCAACCTGCTCACAACCACTTACTGAAAACAATTAAAAGAACGCCGCCTAGTGTCAGTCATGCATACTGAGTTTATACTCTGAACAAGGTTTTGATTAACAAAATTTAGCAGGGCGTTACTTGATGTGAAAAAACAAGCGATAGCATCACAGCATCATATACCAACAAGCAGCCCCTGAAAGGATCAGAAAGACGGGGTACGCATGTTTGTATGAACAACTCTAGAAAACTCAATATTAAACAGCTTGGGTTGGATAGTTATACCGATATTATGCGATTCTGTTATTCCGTAATGTTTAAGAGCCTTGCACAAAATATATCCTTAGCGGACGAAAAATTTTGTTCGTTCGACTGCGCAACATTAAAAACGACATATGAAGCAGGGTGCAACCGAGGTAAAAAAATTACAGAGCTGGAGGTAGACAAAAGTCGCCAGGGCCCCAGGAGAAGTCGGAAACGTAGGCAAATCCAAGCGTGAACAACACTAGATTGCCAAAATAATGTATAATTCCAAATGTTAACAAATCTCTGCCAAGCTTTGTCAAAAATTTTGATTTTAGGCTAACTTTTCAAGAAATTGTGTCAATTTTTTCCTAAAATTGTACCAATAATTACAGCCAAACGCACCAAACGACAAAATTTTTGTAAAAATATAAAAAATTTCATTAGAAAAATTGCAGGACCTCGGACTCAAATTCTTTCTCAGCCTTAGGACAATTTTCTGCAAGAGCAGAGGGTAGAGGTAGGCCTCAAATTGGTGGACTAATAGTACTAAAAGTGTGCAAATTGCCACCATTCTTCAAATATAACGTCCATTCGTAACCGAACCTGCCAGCCCACTGCGTTACGTTACCTGCAGCTATCTAATAGTTTACTTCTGGCATAGCACATGCATACATATGCACTGTACACGTACTGAACATGCAAATACCGCTAACTCCTGCTTGCGTTGTGTTGTGAATATGAAATCTATCTTGAATGTGTTACAAAAATATTCAAAGACAAAAATTTGTAAAATCTATACTCTGGAAATATCTAATATTATGTGGGTTCACGTTACCACTTGTGCATTTGGTACCTATTTTGTCACCTTACCCATACTTGGTAACATTTTCATGATACCCATATGGGTTGGTATTTATAGTACATAGCTAGAGCTGAACCCAGTTGTTTTTTATTTAATCCGTATAAAATTAAGTAAGGACAAAGCCAAAGCCAATCAGCAAAGCATGCGGAGTTAATCTGAAACTTGTTACTTGTCCACTTTCATAATTTTTAAGGCTGGATTAAACGCAGTTTGCAATAAGTTGTATATAATTTGCTGTTAGTATAGAGTGAAATATGTATACATCTGAAGGCATACTTATGGGTCATCCACGTTAAAATGCACGCGCTGATGTAATAAATGTTCCACCCACCCCATTAGGAACACCATAAAAGTACACATGCTAGCTGGAGGCAAGGTACAGTTTCATAGCTGTACTAACATAGTGTTAATTGTCTAGACTCTGTCGGAAGGGACTCTGGATAAATACATGTCGTCTGTAGGATGTCAGGCCATTACGTTAGCACATGTGCACACATTTAAAAAGACACGCTGTGCGCACATATTCACATTCATCATTAAACGCAAAAAATGGAGTCCCTTCTGAGGGACTATGGATAATAACAGTTCCCGATAATGATGTCAGGACTAGTATATATTTAGGCCTAGAGCATATTCATTGTCTAAAGGTTCAGACAGTGACATATTGACATCTCAGACAGTGTATAAAGAGAGTGGGTAGGGACAACGTGGGCACCCAAAAGGGAGGGACATTTTTTACAAATGTGCGTGCGTTTTAACGTGGATGACCCATTAGTGATTTTGGTGCGCTTTAGGGATTCAGTTTTTGCCCTTAAGCTAAGCTTTGTGCTCAATAATGAAACGCATGTAAGCATGTTAGGCGTGATTATTCGTTAAGTGCACACGCAATACAGTGCAGTGTACCGTATGTATGCCAGCCGGCCGCATATGTGCGACATTTATAGTCGGAAATAGTTGTAGAGGTGGGCTACGTGGCGTAGTGATAGAGTGCTCGCCTAAGAAGCTGTAACTCGCTAATTCGAGCCACCGATGTAGTCTGTTTCTCCAAATGCATAGTAAAAATGTCTAAAATCCCGGTCCCTACCTAGACTCACATGAAGACCACGCCGTTAGCGCAATGGCAAAATACTGTGGTTTGACAATGGTATCAAGTCGAAAGCAGAATGGACTGTCAAGGAACTGTAGGAACTACACGGTTTGTATAACCGATTTTTCGAAGTTTTGCACAAAGCCAAAGACCACACCGGGAATCAACCAAGGGCTCTTGCACTAGAGTCAAGCATGCTACCACAACACCACGTTTGTGTTGTTGTTATGTATGTTTGAGATGCTATATAAATACAGCGCAATATGTCTTTACATCCTCGTTAGGGACTACCGGACTTTATACCGGTCTCGTAATAGAGTATGTTAAAACGACGTCGGGCCTTACTCAGACCCAGACATTTTTTTGCAGTAGCGCGTGCAGTATAACATGGATGCTCCATAATATACATATACCGACATCCCTCTTTTTTGCAGGCGGTCGTCCCGGACGGCGAATCCGACTACCTGAATCTATGGGTTTGCTGTCTGCAGGGCCCAACTCCGTGGGACCTCCATGCTGAAACAACAAGGTATGTGAGACCCCTGTTCAAAGTTTTTCCATGGTATTCAAGAATAAAGCGTGAAATAACACAATTTTATAGTGAGCTCTAACGCTATAACATAATTCTCAGTTGTATTTTTAAGGTTTCAGCTCTTAATGAGTCGCCAATTTCCTTAAGCCTTTCATATTGTAAAAATCTTGAAATTTTTATTACAAATTTTGGATCGTTATTTTTCGGTAAATGAACACAACGTCTCTACTGTGAAATTTAGTTTTTTTCGTTAAAATACCAAATACTAACAATAATGAGCCGTCAATTTACCTAGTGGTCACTGAAAACATCTTTATTTTCAAAAATGATATTTTAATGGCGAAACTTTGCGGTCGAATTTTTTGTACTCAGAATAAAGCGCAGAGATAATGCAATTTTATAATAGAATTTAACGCTGTAACTATATTTTCAGTCGTATTTTGAGGTTTCATGTTGTGAAATCTTGAAATTTTGATACAAATTTTAGCTGGTCGATATTTTGGCAAATGAACACAAAGTCAATTACAGCGAAATTTCCATTGATTTTCACCATTTTTAACGTAGGTGCGTAAAAAATATACAAATTTTAGTTTTTGTTCGCTAATGGCTACTGAAAATTTGTTCATTTTTAAAAATACGATATTTCAATGGCGAAAATTTAGGTTCGAAGTATTTGTACTTAAAAAAGCTTGAAAAAACGTAATATTATAATACAAACTAACGGAACAAGATTGTTTTCAGCCGTATTTTGCGGTTTCAGCTCTTTATGAGTTGTCAATTTCTTTAAACCTTTTAATGATGTAAAATCTTGAAATTATGATTCCAAATTTTGGTTGCTTCATTGTTCAGTAAATAAACACAAAGTCGATTACAGTGAAATTTCAGTTAATTTTTAGATATTTTTAACGTACCTGCATTAAAATAACACTAATTTTAAATTTTTGTAGCTAATGCATTGCATCATTCGCAGGGATAAATTAGAAGCCGCTGCACGTAATCAAACCGTAGTGGGGGTCCCCAGAACAACTCAACTTTTTCCCATCGGTTTCAACAGTTCGTGTATTTGCCGAAATTGCAAATTATCAAATTGAGCGGTGTTGCGTTGGACTGGCAACAGTTCTGGACAGCTTCAATAATGCGGTCCATAGCATTAATGACATATCTACCATTGATAAATTTAATTACGTTCGGTCTTTTCTCGTGGGGGACGCTCTTCAGGTTGCGGAGTGCTAGCGTTTGAGAGCTACTAACTATAATTCCGTTATCGAGACCCTAGAGGAACGCTACGTAACTCTTCGGCCAAGTATTCTACCGCATTGTTCTGTCAAAACTCCTCAAATTCGTTCGAATGGAGCTACACCGAGCAGTGCCTCCAAACCCTAGACTTTCGCCTATTTTCGCGAGCTGCTAGAATGAGATTTATGCTCGGAACATGTGCGAGCGTAATTTTGAGTTATCAGAACAGCAGTGCCGTTCTATAAAAATAATTCTCACCTACAAAACAAGGGGAAGCTTACTAAACCCAAGCAGTTTTCAAGCACTGTGTCGACCCTCGTTTCCCCATCCGCTGAGGAGAAACTCCGTTGCGACTACTGCGCAGCACACTATTTCAGTGATCAGTGTCGCAAATTTTCTGACGTTCAGTCGCGTCGTTCGCAGTTGAACAACAAATGTTTATTGTGCGTGCGTCCCGGTCATCGTGTTCGGGACTGCCGAACACGTTCCAGTTCGAAGACTCTGTCTTGGAACAACAGGAGAAAAGCGAGTAAATATCATAATGTCGCCCGAGACAAACTTTGAAGTTGAAAAACTCCGGCTTCTCGAATACACTGGCATCATAGAAATTATCGATTCGGATGGGGATGAAGCAGCACAGTGTGAGTTTAATGCGTCGATTCGTTTCAACAGCTCTCGCTACGAAATGAAATGACCCTGGAAGCCGGAGGTTCCCAACTTATTATGCCACCATGGCCTCCGACTCAAATCGTTTCTACGTCGTTTGGAAATGAACACTGGTGTGAAAAGCCTGTATCACACAATCATCAAGCATCAACGTGAAATAGGAATCATCGAAGAAGCTCAAAATTTATTACATCCTGCATCATTGTGCGATTACGCCGCAGAAGACCACAACAAAGGTTCGAGTGGTATACGATGCATCAAGCAAAAAGGGTTCCAAGTCTCATAGCCTCAATGATTGTGGTCAGCGGGGAACTGTTTTGCTTTTGCTGTCAGATCTGTGCAATCTGATATTTCGTTTTCGCTTAAACTATGTTCCTGCGTGAGCGACATTGAAAGAGCTTTTCTGCAACTGATGCTGCGGTAGATTGAGAGGCGGTACCCGTTTTCTATGGGTCAATGATCTTTCTCTTCATCCTTTTCACGATAATCTCGTAGTGTATAGTTTCTGCAGGTTCCTTTCGGGGACAACGCAAGTCTGTTGCTGGTTGCGGGAACAATTCCCACCACTTGAACACTCAGTCATTTGCTCGAAGTATACTCGACAACTTTAACGCTGACAATGTCCTTGGAGGTTGCGCGTTAAATCAGGAAGTGCTAAACTGGTATCACATGATATTCCACCATACGCAAACCTAGTAATGAACTGACTCAGCAGACATTTTTAAAACGATCATATGATATTGACTACAGATAGCGTAGGGAATGATATTGAAAGACAAAACGTGACCAATACATGATGATAGCAGACTACTGTTTTTGGAATATCATATTGGCTTAATCTCAAACAAAATGTTACCAAATATGTAGAATGCAATAAAACGCGACCCGGGCTGCCACATTTAACGTGAACCCTGAATTATTCTATCAAGGCACTATCAATTCCGCGTTTCGAATTGATGGCTGTTCTGATCAGGGTTCGTTCTGTTGCGTTCGCTGAGTACGACTCCCAATAGTCGCTGCATTGTCTTTTTGAAAGACGTTTCAGCTATTTTTGTCAAAAATGGAATAAAATAGATCAAAAATCATAAGGACCTCCTTACATTTCGTTACGTTCCCACTGAATATTATTCCGCTGAGTTTCCATCTATAGGCTAAAGTTTTCAAAAAATATCTGGCAATTCTTTGTGATAGATTGGACCCGTCGTGGCTCGTCGGTGAAGAAACAGTTTGGCCTTCTTCCATTGATGTCAAACCAAACGTTACGATCGAACAGCCAGAAGAATTAGTGATACCGGTTTCGGATTTGGTACAAGCAATGAAAGGCCTGCTCTAATTCAACCGATTTTCTTTCTTGACCAAACTAGTTCGGGTCATGGCTTGGGTTTGTCGTTTTGTAGGTAAGTAAAGAGACAAAAGGTTTGCGCAAAAATCTTGTTAAATTCTGAACTTTCGTTCAGACTTATTATTTTGAACAAAAATGTTCAGTTTCGTTCATTTATCGACATTTTTCAAATCAAAATAAGAAACCGAAACGTCAATTGTCTTTGTTCGTCGATGACAAAGGCATCATTCGCGTGGACGCTTGTATCATCCAGTATCTTAGGTTAATTAAAGTCGCCGAGCTTGTTGTCCAAGAACCATTGGTTAAACCGTCTGGTAATCCTCGACTGTCACAACAAGCTTTATAACAGTAGTGTCAATCACACCCTCGCACAAGTTCGCTGTGATTATTGGATTATCCACACTCGGTTTTAAGTCAAGCGTTGTCTCCTTGGCTGTCGAGTCTGCCAGCGGTGCACTGTTGGCCGTACCATTCCCCTGAAACACCCCCGTTGCCCGATTTCCCGATTTTTGTTCCGTGCAACATCGAACATTTAGCTTTGTTGGGCTGGATTACCTCGGTCCACTCATTATTCGTTCCAGCCAGTCTGACGTCAGTTAAGTTATGTCCGTTCATATGCACAGTCGAGCGTACGATACGCCTCGAGTCTTTAGGCCACTGTCTACAGCGGAATTCCTTCTCTGCCTTCGAAGATTCATTGCCATTTATGTGGTTCCCACTTAATTGTTTTGAATAATGCGAAACAATCTAATTGTTGAAGAAAGTCGTCGATCGTTTGTGGAGCATCATCTTAGAATCTGATGCCGTTGGCGAGTTTTCAGTTAATCAAGACATTACACGGAATTTTACCGTAGAAAGAGCTCCATGAATGGGTGGGTTCTACGAATGAATAATTGGAGTTGTGAAAAACTGCATGAAAAAGTGCCTACATAACATGAAATTGTCGTTTCTCGAGCTGCAAACAATTACTACTGAAATTTCGAGTGTCCTCAATTCTCGCCCATTGGTGTATCAAGATTGACCCAGGTCACTTCCTACTTTGTAACGGATCCTCTTTTTTCAAGCAGCCAGTATCAACAGGATCCGTGTTGCTCCAGTGAAAACGTATCCAAGCTGTGTTGAATTCGTTTCGGAGATCATGGGGCAAAAAATACCTGTTGAATCTTCGGATCCAATGGAATTTTCAATTTCAAAGGGCAACATGTGACTTTGCTCCTAATGCGGGGGTCACGTTATAACCGGGGCAGGCTGGACACGGTTTGTCCTATGTTAATTCGACGTCAACGTTAAAGTTCGGGCTCTTATATCGGGTGAACAGACAAAACTCGAATGTCATATGACATAAGCTTACAAACCACCGCTCTCAAGTCATCAATGTGTACAAGGCACGGGATGTTACGTGATACTGTGGGACATTTTTGCGAATATCATATGATATTCCAAAATTTAAACGAATATCATATGATATTCAGCGGGACAGTGTAATTTTCGGGTGCTAATAAATTAATGGAAAGTCGGACGGCAAAGGCACAGCTGTGCTTAAAATACCAAATACACGTCTGCAAATTCATTTCCGGCACAAAACCGCTTACAAAAACAGTGTCATAATTCAAAAATTCAAATTTCAAATTCTAGTACCATATGATATTCAATAGGACAATTTGGGTATGTTACCTCAAGTATGCAAACATTTGAAAATATATCATATGATATTCGCTGACAATACGTCGAATATCATATCATATTGGAGGACAAATGGTGACCTACACATGGTGATAGCAGGCAAATACGAATTTTTGAATGTGATATAGGGTTTATAAGCAGACAAAATGTTACCCAATAGTCTAATAGGGACAAAACGTGTCCCAAGCTGCTCTGATTATAAGTGAACCCCGCATCAGTCTGGTGCCGTTGTTTTGATCAAGGACGATTTGCTTCAATCGCGGTGGAGGGTGGCTCAAATCATCCACATGAAAATTAGTAGCGGTAGCCTTTGTTGGTCCACGAAGCTCCGACTGAAAAGTGGGGAATAATTGTGACTCGAACAGTCAAACTCTTTCACCCCCTTGAATCTTCTGACAAACGTCACGACTTCCTGTCTATGAATCGGTAGGATTCATTTCTGATGGCCCTCCATACGGCACATTTCGCAGATCGCATCTACTTTAGCGCCTCGAGCCGTCAAATGTTTCAAGTCAACAGTCCATTACGCAATGCATTCCTGCAGATGATTCCTGCTCATGAAAAAATTTTGACCCAGAAATTTGTCGTAGGGTCTCGTAACAGTGAGCGGGTTTGGTTTTCCTTATTACGCAAGCGTCCGAAACTCAATGTCGTGGATTTTCCGGAATTCAATGGTTTCAATCAAATGCTGGACAGGCTCGATATTGAATAAGACGACGACACACTCCGCGATTCGCTGCTGGCAGTTCTTCTCGGCCACCCATCGTTGTGTCCGATTTTTCTTGTTTTTTAGTGTTGCTAGTCTGACAGTCAACCTCGCTGCGCCGATATCGTCGCCCAAGGGACATTGGAGATGGTCTCCGGTGGCACATTCAACGACATGGCCCGTCATCGGCGAGCTTCGTCATCATCATCGCCCCATCGAACTGCCGCCTTTTAAGGTCGTCATCAATAACTGCGGCATCAACGACTGCCAGAAGTCAAAATGCATTTTCAAACAGTTCATGTCACATTTCAGGACTCATCTTCCGATGAGCGGGGTTCCGACTGGGAACACCGACATCATCATTTCGCAGTCGTTTCCTCACCCTCGAGTTCGCGGATCCGTCGAGTCGGGTTTCATCTGAGTCATCGGGGATTTAGGGCTCTCTGGCTGAAATGGGTTGCGAAGGTTCCGTGTCTCAAACTGGTATGCTATCGAGTGGCCGCAGTTCCTCGCTCGCAACCGAAACAGAAGTGGAAAGGTCCGACCAAGGTCGTCCGGATCTAGGGAATTCTCGGCTGGGAGTGTAACATGCTAAACTGTGAGCAGTTAAAGTGTTTTGCATATAAAGACACTATTTTGCATGTGTTAAGATTTTTGCGCGTTTTAGAAGGTTTGTATGAGTTTTCAAGAAAGGTCGTCTTATTTAAAATTGCGTAAAAGTAGTTTTGCAGTCTCTTGTTTTCGGTTTTATTTGATATATTGCTTTGGTCTTTGCGAACCTATATTTTTGCAGTTGTCAGGTTTATCAGCTTAGCGGTTAATATAAACCAGGAATAACCCGATCATACCTATACTCTGGTTTGGTTGTTTTGGTTTTAAAAGCAGACATTGTAACACAAAACCGGGGTAACGTGTAACATTCACTTAGTGTTTTACCGAATTGCGTCCCGTTTACCCTAGTCTTGGTCAAATGTTGTGAAATCTTGAAATTTTGATTTCAAATAGCGGGTCGATTTTTCGGTAAATGAACGTAAAGTTGATTGCAGTGAAATTTGATTCGATTTCCACTATTTTAAACATATTGGCGTAAGAATTGTACTAATTTCAGATTATGTTTGCTAATGGCTAATAAAAATGTATTTATTTTCAAAAATGTGATATTTAATGGCGAAAATTTAGGACTGTCCGTCCATTTTCAATTTAGCAAACGGACGGGATATTTGTCAGAAAAAAAGAACGTGATTTTTATGGTGTTGTTGATAGTAAAACTTAATCTGCAAAACCCAAACTAAGACCAGAAAACGTTGTATTTCAAGATAAAACCTACGCATATGGGTAAGTAAACGCTAGATAGCTGCAAGCATAGATTGTATTTATCACATGCTTATGGGTAAGTGACAAAATAGGTACCAAACGCACATCTGGTAACGTCAATCTCGCATTAGAAGTATTTTAAGGCCGTTTCAAAAACAGCAACATACAAGCAGCGATTTATATAGGTCCTTAAACGATTAACTGAAAAGTACTTTAAAAACTAATTTCGAATTTCGAAAACAACAAGTAAACCTGGCTTTTCTGTTCCGAAAAGTGAGTACTGGACAATTTAAGCAGCTGCATAAATAGTAAATTTTCTAAAGCCATGTTTATTAATTAAGCAGAAACCTTCAAAACGGAGTCTTGCCCATCTTGAGTGCGTGCTTTAAAGACTTCGCCCGAAATGCCCTCGCCTATTTTTCTGATCGTGTTAGAATGAAGCCTGAAACAAGAAATAAAATGTCCCTTGTATTGAACAGGGCCGGAACGTTTTACTGCCGGACTGTATAATAGAGTAACGCTTTAGAGTAACTTTTTTGTTTAGTCTTGGACTTAGGCTTAGGCTTTAGTGTAGGCTCATCCTTACGCTTAGGCTTAGGCTTAGGCTTAGGAATATGCTTATACTACAGTTTCGAACCTGCTCTATACATGGGCCAATATAATTACATACAAATATTTCCTTCAGCGATGATAATATTTGCAATACCAACATCAATAAGAACAGTAGCTATGAAAACATGGTAACATAACAACACACGACGATTTCATTTCAAGAAGAACACGTCAGAAAGTTTAAGGGGCAAACCGTCTGGATAGAATATATAAGCAGCCTTTCTATTTTCAATGGCTGCAACGTTAGCAGTACAAAATTGCACAGAGCTGGTAAACAGTGCTCGTTCGGGCTATATCTTTTGACAATACATATTCCTGTTAAAGTCGAGATAGAAAACTAAAGGTCGCTGAAAAATCAGATGTTAAGTTTTAGCAACAAACTTTGACGCTTACGATGCATTTAGGTATTCGGTAAAGTCTAGTGGTTGCTCTTGTCTGCATAGTTTGAGTAGTTGTTGCTCGTCAGTGCTGTTTGCAGCCTAAATAACATAGCAATAGAAAGCAAAATTTTTAACATAACGGCCAGCCGTCAAATAAAACTGTCTGAGTTTGAGTGCGGTAATAAAATTTTGCAGAAAGAATTGTTTTCCAGTTATGCGGGGTTCGCGTTAAAAGTTGCGAAGCGTGGGACACGATTTGTCCTTTAAAATATTGGGTAGCATTTTGTCTGGTTAGTAAGCCTATATCACATTCCAAAAACCGCACATGTCTGCTAATACCATAACCGAATCACACCTTTGTATGTCGATTTCATATGACATTCCCCTTTGTGTCTGTCGACCTCATATTACAATTGGACACGTGCATGCGTGTAGGTGGCTGTGCCACTCCAAAATACATTTCAACCTAAAAACTAAAACAAAACTAAAACCAAATCCTAAAACCACACCTTAAGGGAGTCCCCGGCTCCGCCTAGTCTCTCTTAGAACTTAAGTTAGGCTTAGGCGTTGCTTTAGGGCGTAAACTTATAAAATTGATGTTATGGCGGCTGTGCCGCAATGTTGATCTTACCTGGGTCCTGCGTGGCCATTGATTAATGCTGTATATTGTATAGGCTGTTTTTGCGCATAATGATATAGCTAGGCTATGTCATCATGACATGTGCGCCTGTATGTATTGTTGTTGTTGTTTGTGGCTGAAGGTTATTATGTTGTTGTTGTTGCTGCTGCTGAGAGTCTGGACCGGAATTTGCATTGTGTCTACGGAGCACATGCTCGGTATGAAATGCAAATTAGGTCGAGACACCCATAGGGGAGCCAGGTCAAGAATGCAGTCTTGACGTGGAGAAGTTAGAATTGCGTTCATTTTCTTTGGCATTTTATATTTGTTGCTTTTACAGTTTGGCGGATATTATTTGCATTGCTTGATTGGCATAGGCATTCGGGAAACTTAAACTTATTGGAATAGTACTTGAGTAACAGTCACGGTAGCTCAATGTGAGCCTACGGTGAAATCGGCGTAAGGGAATCAGCAAATAAAGCGCATAGCGCGGAGCCTTCGGGCAGTATCAGGGGAAACCGGGGATATTGGGGAATGTGTTAACGGGGTTCTTGGGGATATATTTGGGAGTTTCTGGGGTTTTGTCGATTCTAGCGGGGCTAGTTTCGGCTGTTTTTCTGGGGATTTCTTGGGAAATTTTGGACGGTTATCTGGGGTTTACGGAGTATCCGGAGTTTGTCACGTTTGAGTTTACATTTTGTCTTGTACGGTGTGAGCTTGTGACTTAGTGGAATACAGAGTTAAGGCATCGTAGTTGACGTGCAGAAAGCACCTAACAAAGGAACTTTCGGCACATTCGTGAATATAACGTCGGTAGCATAAGCATATTACTTGTATTGTATCGGTACTCGTGCGTTACTCGTATAGCTTTATAACGGTGTTGGGTGGAATAAAAGGGGAAACTGACTGCATTACTGAACCAGAGCGATCTAGCGTCATTGAAATACGGACCTGACCGCGGAGTTGGTGGTTTCATTGAGCATCCGAAATCACGAACTATTCAGATGGTGACCACTATGGTTTCAATGCTGGTTTGGTAAGTGTGGTCGAGAAAATGGAAAATTTTTGGGGAAATGGAATTTGTTGGGGATAAAAGGAGTAAAAAGGTATCGGAAAAGGTTTTGTGGGCTCAGAATCTGTAACAGGATTGTGAGCGAACCGGCTGTTGAAAAAGGAGAAAGGATTTTGGAAATTTGACAGTATAGCTGGGTAGATTTAGTTAGCTACCTTTAGGTGACGGTAACTATCAACTGTCAAATTTACCGGTGTTGGATTTTGGACTGGCACAGGTGTCTGGTACTTGAAACGGGTAACAGACAATACAGGCGTGATCAGCGTAAACGGTTTAGCAAAACGGATTGTGGACTTGGGGCTTAGGCCGCAAGAAATCAGGAAATTGTACAGGTCCCTGCGGGGTTCGGTGCCAGTGACCTCGTGAGGGAAATTGTGAAAATCGGGAAAAAGGAACAGAGACGGGCGACATTAATATACTTAGGAACTGTGACGTTCGTACGTATCTCTGTCAAATTTGAGAACCAGAGGCGCGCTGTATCAAAAGTACAGGGCGAAAAATATCGAAAAAAACGGTTGGTGCAAATTTTTACGAAAACTTGGAAAAATAAAAGGGCGAAGAGCTGTAAATCGGACTGCAAAGGATTGTATCAGGTGCCAGGGACTCCATTGAGTAACTGGCAATCAAAACTTTCCGGGAAATCAGAACTTGGAGCGATTCAGGATACTCAACCGGCCACTTTCGGCGGGTAGCTAACTGGAAAGAATCGGCGACAGGAATTTTGAGAAGGCAAAACGGATTTTTGGGCTTGGCGCTGTATAGCGGCTAGCAAAAACGGTCGTAGAGTATCAAGGGATTGAAAGAGCCGCTAAACTTTCGGATACTTGGGGCTAGGCCGCAAGAAATCGGAAAAGTTAGCGAAAATTTGGACAAATCAAGGCTTGACAAAAAGGGACGGATTTGAAGGAAAATTTTTGCAAAAAAATTTTCGAGCAGGGTGGGAGCGATATGAAACCAACCGTTGGGGTGAAACCAACCGTTGGGGTGAAACTAACCGTTGGGGTGAAACTAACCGTTGGGTTGAAACTAACCGTTGTGATGAAACCAACCGTTGTGGTAAAATCAACCGTTGGAGTGAAACCATCCATTAAGGTAAACCAACCGGTGAAGTGAAACCAAGCGTTGGGGTGAAATCAACCGTTGGGGTCAAACCAACCGTTGGGGGGAACCAACCGTTGGGGTGAAAGCAACCGTTGGGGTGAAACCATTCGTTAGGATAAAACCAAACATTGGGATGAACCCGTCCGCAAAGCCCTATAAAATGTACCTATAGAGTTATAATCGTATAAAATTACTTAGCTAACGGGTAAAAAGTGCTGAACCAAAAAGGAAAATTTCGTGCACTTTATGTAAGGAGTTTTTTGACCGTAACTACTGAAGGCCACGCTCGTTTGGCAAATCCTTTGGCACAGAACCGTTGGGGGGAAACCAACCGTTGGGGTGAAACAAACCGTTGGGGTGAAACCAACCGTTGGGGTGAAACCAACCGTTGGGGTGAAACCAATCATTGGGGTGAAACCGACCGTAGGGGTAAAATCAACCGTTGGTGTGAAACCATCCGTTGAGGTAAACCAATAGTGCGGATGAAACGAACCGTTGTGGTAAAATCAACCGTTGGAGTGAAACCATCCATTAAGGTAAACCAACCGGTGGAGTGAAACCAAGCGGGGGGGGTGAAACCAACCGTTGGGATGAAACCAACCGTTGGGGTGAAACTAACCGTTGTGATGAAACCAACCGTTGGGGTAAAATCAACCGTTCGGGTGAAACCATCCGTTGAGGTAAACTAACCGTTGGGATGAAACCAACCGTTGGGGTGAAACCAACCGTTGGGGGAAACCAACCGTTGTGGTGGAACCAACCGTTGGGGTGACACCAACCGTTGGGATGAAACCAACCGTTGGGGTGAAACTAACCGTTGTGATGAAACCAACCGTTGGGGTAAAATCAACCGTTCGGGTGAAACCATCAATTGAGGTATACTAACCGTTGGGGTGGAACCAACCGTTGGGGTAAAATCAACCGTTGGTGTGAAACCATCCGTTGAGGTAAACCAATAGCGTGGGTGAAACGAACCGTTGGGGTGAAACCAAGCGTTGGGGTGGAACCATGCATTGGGGTGGAACCAACCGTTGGGGTGAAACCAACCGTTGGAGTGAAACCAACCGTTGGGGTGAAACCAACCGTTGGGGTGAAACCAATCATTGGGGTGAAACCGACCGTTGGGGTCAAACCAATCGTTGGTGTGAAACCAATTGTTGAGGTGAAACAATTCGTTGGGGTAAAACCAACCGTTGGGATGAACCCGACAGTAAAGCCCTATAAAGTGTACCTATAGAGTTATAATCGTATAAAATTACTTAGTTAAACGGGTAAAAAGTGCTGAACCAAAATGGAAAATTTCGTGCACTTTCTGTAAGGAGTTTTTTGACCGTAACTACTGAAGGCCACGCTCGTTTGACAAATCCTTTGGCGCAGATATTCCCGACGGACCAGGATACCAGTGTACAAAATTTAAACGAAATAGGTCTGATATTACTTGATTACCAACATGCAAACTAAACTGAAAATACGCACTTGAGAAGCGCGAACCATATATATCAACACTATTGTGTTCATATGATTGGCCTGAATAGCAGATTGGCCTACGACAAATGTAACTTTATCAAACTTCTATAATTTGTAAGTTTTTTGTTTTTAACGTTTTATATGAGTTTTTCAACTTCTTCGGATAATGCTGCTATTTATAAGTAGTTCTCGACTAGAACATCAAACACCTATTACAACACTATGTACAACGATTATTACTATTTTTTCAAAGGAAGGATTACAGCTTTCCATCTTATCTATATCTCACATAGAAATCTTGCTCCTGGCTACCCGAAGCTTCGTGCGTTAATTTGGTTTGTTTTTGATGTTTTAATGCAACTATTTGACGACACAAATTAAAAATTTTAGCAACACGCTGAGACAACTTTAGAAAAATAACATAGGATAATACGCCAATTTTTCTTTAATTTTCGAAAGAAATATTTGCCATACCGAAAATGCCGCAAAATTTTAGTGAAAAAATACCGGAATTATCACCGAAACCGGAATTCCGGTTGCACCCTACCAGTGTAATGATATTCAACAACACAATCAAGAATATCCGGTACACGGTAAGTTATTCCGGATACGGTAACAGGCAGGGTGCAACCGGAATCCCGGAGAAAGTTGAATACGGATAATTCGCCTAGTTCGTAGCTGGCTCACTTCGCTTGAGATATTTCTTAATTGAATTTTACCGGATACTGGAACCGAATCCAAATAGAAAATTTGTTGCCGCAACCCGAACGGAATGTTAACCAAATATAGTAAATTTATTTACTGTTGTAAGTATTTGGGTTGTGCAAAGGTATGTTTATTAATATAAAATTAATTGTTAACTTAAATTAATCATTTCATTTTAATGTAAAAACCGTAAGCTTTTGACTTTTCCGGCAATGAAGACGCAGAGAAATATCTAGTATTTTCAAATGTAAAAAGTATTTTTATAGTCGAAAACACAACCGTAAACATCCGGTATCCGATAGGGTTACACCGGATATCCGAACAAGATAAGATGTCAGTTTATGCCGGACAGTAATCCGGCTTCGGATATCCACTCGTTCCCTGTTCTGGTCCACCCCTTTCTACAGCGTGGAAACAGTTCTTCTTTGCAGGCCGGTCAATAACCATGGTGGATGTCTCTACACTGATTAGTGATTTATTGCAGTTATGCTGTAAACCCGCCATATGTCTTGTCCCGACGCCATTCGTGTAGAATACGTTGAGCGAACTATTGATATTATCCTAAGTTGCAAGCCCGGATATTGTCTTAGACAGTGTTCCAAATGGGGTGATTGAAAATTTCTTGCAATATTGTGTATATTATAACTGGATGACCCATCAACTAAAGTCAAATTTCCAGAATATGTCGAAGCTTAAGTTTGAATTTTGCTGCAAAAACAGTCATCAATAGTATATAATAAAAGTAGTACGCAATCATACATAACGCAACCATTCATCTCCAACAAGTTCGTTTGCAACATCGGAAACATCACTTGCCACTGGTGATAAGCTAAAACAAGAACGATTTTGTAGTGCTGCAGTGGTATTTTTGTAATACATACTTCAGTTCTGGGCCGAGCTAAAATTATATTTTAAAGCCGGGGCCCGTTGGTGCGGAACAGACAAGAACGCGTCTTCAAACGCTTAAATATATTAAAACTATTAAGCGAGATCGTTCGAACCAATGCCATGTCAAGCGTCCCCAATGCCCTCTAAACGGGGCTCTCATGTCATAGAAACCGCTTAAGAAATTTTAAAATAGGGATTTTTTGGTTCCAAATTAGAACTTTTCCAATAACTTTCGTCTGTATTCTCCCTCGCTTCGCTCGTGAAGGTTTCAACTGTTTATAATCCGGCAAACTGATCGACTTGCTCCACGTCAGTATATGTAACATTTGAGCATATTTTATGTATATATGTATTAAACATACACATATACATAGGCCCAACCTTAGTATGTGCTGAAAAATAACACTTTGTTTTAAGGTTTAATAAATTTAACGCAAAAAATATGGTTGGCGTTTCGCTCAGTAGGACTTCGATCCCCCTTGTAAATAACCCGTAAATCCTATCCCAAGCGTTAATCCCCCGTAAACACTGTCCCCTAATATGTAATTCCCTCTCTTGTAAGTTTCGGTAACCACCCCTCTTAGGTTTCGCCACTGGTTTTAAAAAGAACTCGGAAGTAATAGCTTCGAATGGCTCTCCACCTTAAAAAGACACTGGTTCGGAGTTAAGTTTAGGCTTGTTCTTGAAATAATTGACTCAGTTGATGACCCACCAAAATACAGCCATATTTTATTGAAGTCTTGCATATATAGACGGAAACCTAAAAATTATACTTTTAAATTCGTTATACACAATTCGAAATCCCTGGAATTAAGGTTTTCTAACAGCTGTTGTTTTTACCGTTGTATCGAATTTGTAGTAAAACACAATGACAGTTGGACTCTGTTCGTATTATAAACAGATAAAAATCTTTCAATGAACGAGCGAAATAATTGCTTACTGTGTTGATGTAGCAGACCTTCGACTCTCTTGGGCCGTCTCCAGTGACAAGAGACATCTTCGCAGACCAACCGAACGTCTTGATTTGCCCATATTAAATATAGTATTTGAATATTTACTTTACTTATACGCTGTGCAACAAAATATTTGTATCAAAATACAAATTTGTGTGTGAAATTAAACGTTTGCCACCGGAAATTGAGTTGAGTAAAGTAGGCTTAGGCTTAAATTTTGGACTATTTTTGCTTGGGTTTATTGGCTTAAGCTTTGTTTTAGAATTGTTCGTATTACGCAGAGGAGGCTTGTTAACAGTTACTGTAGTGACCCGAATAAGAGGGGGGTGCTGATATTTATTTGGCCTCTCCACAGGGTACCATCCTGTTATTCGGTTACTGACTGTTATATTGTTTAAACTCGCCCTTGGCCGCCCTTCGTTACTGACATATATCCGATGTTGCAACTATCCGTTAAATTAGGTAAACGTTTATTGGTCTTGAATCAAAAGCTTGAACGATAATGCAAAGTTATACGGACTCTAATTAGGATTTAGAGAATCTATCTTTTATTACTCCTCTTATTCGGGTCACTACAGTAGCACCTAAATGTTGTAAGCGATAGAAATATTTAAATCTTGTAAAAGATGGCTCCGCCAATTAGAAAGTTTGTTTATCAATTGTTACACAACGTTATGTCAAAATTAATGTTTTGCGGTAGGGCCGTACGGTTACGGACGGCGCCAGACGTCGGCAAAAGTATACCGCCATCTTATGTCATTCACACTTTATAATGCGTGGACCTCGCACATCCAGCGTCCTACGGTATAGTTAGTTATATTTGTGGGCTTGCTATATTCTGGTTAAACGATATGGCGGACATTTCGCACCTGTTGTTGATAGAATAAATTTCCCACACAGCTACAGAAACGATGTCAGAAGTCCAATATACTGTTATACTTTCATTTTTCAAACACTTTTAATCGGTCCTCAGACTAATTTCTGAAAAAGTTTCTTTACAGCTTTAACAAACTAACTTATGCTCGCTTTGCCTACACCGTAGTGCTGTGCAGGTACCGCTTTTTCTACTGGGCGGCCGGCGGCCAAGAAAGCTTTGACGCAGCCGTCCGGCCAATATACAAATTTTTAAAATTATCAAGCGTTTTTGTGGTATATATCGTTACGTTTCTAGAAGATATTCCAATCTATTTTATGCGGGGTTCACATTATCAATGGTGCAGGTGGGTCACGTTGTGTCACGTTCTATATATTGGGTAACATTTGTCTACGATGTAACCAATATGATATTCCAAAAACCGTGGTTGTCTGCTAGCATCACGTATCTGTGGCGTTTTGTCTTTCAATATATACGATATTCCCTACATCGTCTGTCAATATCATGATTATTTTTAATATGTATGCTGAATTAGCACACTGTAAAAAAATGGGGAGTCAAATTGACTCCCTCGGAAATAGGCTTTTCCTGACTACACAAACTGAGTCAAATTTGACTCCGCCAGAATCAAATTCGATTCACGGAACCGCTCGGTGAGTCCAATTTGACTCTGGCGGAGTAAAGTTTGACTCAGTTTCAATTTGACTCCCCATTTTTACAGTGCATATACATAGCTCGGGTTGCCTATGATGTAATATTATATACTACAGATATGTGAGGTTAGTAAATAAAAATACTATAGTATGGTGGGAAATTAAATTTTAGCGGGAAAATTCAAAGTTTGGCGGGAAAATTATATTTTTGGCGGAAAATTCAAATTTTGGCACGAAATTCAAATTTTGGCACGAAAATTCAAATTTTGGCGGAAATATTCAAATTTTGGCGGATTGTCTTGATACTTTTAAACAACATATCACATGATGCTCCAAATCCCTCTTATTAAATATCTTATCATATTATGCTGTTAACTTGGAATATCGTATGATATTCATCAATATGTCTGATAGTGTCACGTGACATTCGAACATTGCATGTTGAGTAGTGATGGGCATCGGATATTTTTTCATATCCGTATATCCGGCAATTCTTGATATCCGGATATCCGAAATGAAATTTTCTATTTCGGATATCGAAACTGGATTTTGTTTTTTGAGTTTCCGAACCTCAATTTTCGTTTCTTAAGCACTTGTATTAACTTGTTGCTCTAAAGGAAGTGCCCTGACTCTCAAGCAAATTGATATGAGCATAAAATATATAATTCTAAAAATCGGTATTTATTATGCCAGTACTGTAGTGACCAGAATAAGAGGGGGTCCCCATTTTGAGTCCCAATCAATAGGAGTCCGTATCCCTAATAAGAGTCCGTAAACGCATAGAGTCCCTATACCCTAATTAGAGTCCATAAATGTCAATTATTCCTAATTGTAGCGCATAAATGACTCCAGAACCAAACAAAAGTGAGTTCAAAACTTTGAAACGTACTTAAGTTTTCAAAGTTCCTAATAATAACCTTGCATTATGGCTAAAGCTTTTGATACAAGGCAAATAAACATTCAATTTATGGGTTAGTTACAATACAGGATATATGTGTGTAACAAAGTGTGGCGAAGGACGGGATAAAAATAATAACAGTCCGTAACTGAATAATAGGGGGTACACTCTGGAGAGGTCAAAAAATATCAGCCTCCCGTCTTATTCGGGTCACTGACTAGTCACTACAGTACCTCAATAGTCCTGGGTATACAGTTTAGGAGATTGCTACAGACTACTAAATAAATACTTGAGTTGCAACTTACAATTGAGTTGATTTCGCTTGTCCTTTGCCTTAATTATACCACTGCAATAGAGATGCTATCGAATATAACCCTACCCTAAAGCTATATATACTTGAATCGTTTTAGTTCCAAGAACAAAGAACCAGATTGAGATACACTTACGCTAAGTCGTACAAACATCAGTCCATGTTACTTATACTGGTGTCGCGCTTTCAGCAGCGGATCTAGAAATTTCTAAATGGACGGGATGGTAAATATTTTGAAACGCAATTTTTCTCCAAAAATTTTCTTTAGCGGGAAAATTGTAAGGTAGGACCCTATTTTATAACTTAAGTATTATGATGAGAGGACAAATTGTAAGGTAATGAATGACCATATCATTTTATCACAAAAAATTTATGGGGGGAGTGGGGACAAATTGTAAGGTAGGGGTTCTTAGACATTTTTCTTATCCCGGAACGGATATCCGGTGTTCATCTGTAGTCTATATCATACTGTTCTCAGTAAACTTGCTATCATCATTCTCGGATAGTCGGAGTGTTAACTCAGAAAAACTTTGAGTTAAATAAAACCGCTAAAACATACCAGAGGTAAATTAGCGTTGCACTGAATTACGGATAAAGCTAGATCTGTGCGAAACCCAGCCGTATAGCGAATTCTAAAGAAACTCAGGCCAATGTTACTTTTAGTGCCGTAGAGGTTTCTATTATTACAATTTTTGCTCAGGTTAAGGATACGTTTAATGTTCTGTTATGCCCCTAAAAGTAACATTGGCCGAAATTCAATAAAGGACACACTAGTTTTATTAAATGTCCGAGCGTAAAAAAAGCAGAACACGAAACTGATCCAGACGAAATAGCAACGGATTGTGGTTTAATATTCTGACTGAGGCTTGGATACAGAATTTTTTTCGTCGGCTCCAGCTACATTGGTGGTGAAACCATGCAATTCCAAAAAATTTTTTAAACAAAAGCATTTCGGATATCCGGATATCTGTATACACGTTTCATTTAGGATACATATCCGGATATCCCATGCCCATCCATAATGCTGAAATAACTTGTGTACCCGTGCTCTGTATAGCAATATCACATGATATTCGACTTTTGTTCGTCCGTACCATATTATGGTATAACAAAAATTTATGTTGATGTCGAAGGCCCATGTATAGAACAGGGCCGGACCGTTTTCAGGAGGGGCTATAATTGAGTCAGTTTAAGCTTTAGACTAATTTTTTGCTTAGGCTTAAGCCTTATTTACACGTGCAAGATTTTGCTGCGAGAACCTGCAGCTGCGAATTGCAGGCAGAACTTACATTTTCTTATCAGCCAATGAGAAACCTGATGGAATAAATTGATTGAACTTGCATGGTTATTCACACATGTGAACTAAATTCTCAGTTTTGATTTTTAATAAATTATTTGCAGCTGCAAATTTTTCGAACGGGATTTCGGACAAAACCTGCAAGTGCAAGTTTTCGCAGCAACAAACTTGCACGTGTAAATAGGGCTTTAGGTTTAGGAATAGGCTCATCCATACGCTTAGGCTTAGGAATATGCTTATACTACTGTTCCGGTGTCACAGGTGGATTTCCCCCGGAAAAATGCAAAAATACACGTAAGTTAATTTTTCCGGGGGACAAATGCACGGGAGGGAAATGCACCTGTAACACCGGCAGTGCTCTATACCCACAGCGTCTGACTGCCGATCATTCATCCTTCATGCAATTATACGACGAAACGTTTAATGATCAAAATATTGGCCCATGTTACGCTGATGAGCGTAAAGCTGTCCCGGAACAAAACAAGCAGGAATGCAGCGTAACAAACCAGCGCTCAAAACACGCCTGCTTTATGTATAAATTTATTATATATATATACAATAAACAAGGACGTAGTAAGACAACAAACAAACAAAGCTAAACTAACTTCATTTATATTGAATCTAAGTATAAACTTTTTTCTTTTCAAAATCCTCCTTAATCGGTGATAAAATCTTATAGATGACTTAATCTGATTACATTAATATTCCTTTTATTTTACTGTCAAAAATATTATATATTATACTCCCGTGAATGATTTCACTATTTTTCTAAAAGGAAATGAAAACAATATCATCTGCAGCGCTTTATGCCAATATGAGCTGTTTAGAATACAACTATGCGAGCAAAGTAGGTTTCAATTAGTGAATCAATCTTAACATTGACCGAAGTGATAGCAGTAGGCAAAATGTTAGATTTCAGCTAAAAGTTTTAGAATCGAAATCTAAATATGATTCAAAATACTAAATTAAATGATGTCACATTTTTAGATTTTTCTGGGATAAGCAGTTACTGGCCGGCGGCAAACGAGGTGCTGATGCGAAGGCTGATGAAAATTTACCGTTCTTGGCGTACCACCATTTGTAATTTCAATAACATTCGCAATGGCAAATATATAAATAACAACAATTATCTTCTCCATGCTGCGTTTCCACATATTACTTGCTGCAATTCATTCAAACGTTTTACCACAAAGGTTCGTCGAGGCAGACATTGAATTATATATTTCAACTGCTCCCTTGCCGATGGTTGCAGCTGTAATTCGGCTGTCGTTAACACAATGAATTGGAGCCACTTCTTTGTTTGAACTTACAAATTGGTTAACAATGAGTGTATCTTGCAGTCCAAACGTACTCCATTGATACGTGGCTTTTGTGTTTTTAATAAGATCATAGCCACATTAATCTGAAACCGAACGGGACATAGGTCAATTTTTCTTCAAATCCAGAAATCGCAGGGTCAGATTTTTCGTAAAATATACCAATTTTGGTGATTTACTTTTTTATAGTAAAATTCAGACGTGGTCGGACTGCATTTTTCATTAAAATTATGCTGCAATTGTTCGGTACGAAGAAAAAAATGCGAATTTCATAGACGATTTATCGGGGTCGATGAGTTGCCGGTGTCGACGAGTTGTCGGGGCAACAAGTAACAAAGTTCACAAAATTTAGGGTTCAGTTTTATTTGAATGCACTCGGTTGTGCGACATCGAATAATTCCATTGATGATAAAAATATAATATAAAAAGGTTAATACCACAACATTGTAAACTTCGATCAACTAAACAACATACTTCTGTACCTTTCTGTATAACAGTTTTCATTCTAGATGTAAAATTATTGTGCTTATTAAAATGCCAAAGTGTACTGTGATAAAACACAAAACCACTCAACTATGTACCTTTTTTAAAATTGTCAGTCTAGGTAGGAACCGGGACTTTAGACCATTCAACTAAACAGCTGGAAAAGCAGGCTTCCGGAGCGGGGATCGAACTCTCCGCTTATGGATCCTAAAGCGAGCACACTACCACTGCGCCATGTAGCCCACCTCTCCAACTGCATTTTCCGTCGACTATATGGGTCGACCGTACACCACATGTGCATTGCATTTATTGCATATGCACCAGGACAACCATGTTTCACATGCTTACAGTTGTCAATGAATATTGTCGATGTTATGCGTTCATGCTAGAAAGTTGCTCAAATATAATCCAAGATGGCGTATCAGGATTTAACTGATACAAACTTCAAACTTGTTGTATGACTAACTTCATTTAAACCCGCAACCGCGAAATCTAATTTTTAAAGTATCTAACTAACGAAAAACTTAAAATAAAATTATCGATACTTAAAAATTACGGTAACAGTAGGTACTATAGTTAATGCTGATCAAGCAATGCATGACTCAATAGCATAAAAACGACAATCAACGACTTAAACTACATACACCATTGCCATGTCCGTTTTACGGAAGAGTTGTCGCCCTGAAAAACAACCAAACAGATGCCAAAAATGCTGATAACACAAATCTTGGGATGCTAAAACAAAAAGATTAAATATTTCATTAAAATTCAAAAAATAACTTTTTCCGCACTGCTTCGTTTCCTTGTAAGCAGGGATGGGGGTTGGTCTCGGTCATGGTCTCCGTTTTTTGAGTCTCAATGGTTTGGAACCAAGACCAAAAGTTGAGGATTCAGCAAATGTATCGCTGTATTGTTGAAGTAAGCGATGCGTAATGAATAAAATTTCGTTGTAAATATATGAATAATTTTCACGACGCAATGAGCAGATATTCCGAAAAAAACACGAAAAAACTATGATAAAAACTAAAAAACCACGAAAAATTTATTAGAAGTAATTTATTTTGAAAATTTTGATTCTTTACGATGATGACCAAAAATTAAATAAGACCAAGTTTTTTCATGGCCGGTTTGGGTCTCAGTGTTGGGTTTTAACCGAGATCGCTCATACCTGCTTCTGAAATGCAAGTATGTTGAGAAACCGACCCACCACCAGCAGTTGGTATAACATCAGCCGGGTCTTTTCGGTTATCTCCCCAGCCCGCGTTTGCCCAAAAGTGGTCAGATTTTGAAAATTTTTGCATAATATTTGAGCTTCTCATGCCCCCCTGATCATTCCATGGCCAAATTTGTATTTTTGAAAAATTCGATTTTAAGGCCTCGAGGTCCCCCTTGGGACCAAAAATTTATTTGTCAAAAACTTTCACAAATTATATATCATTCGATGCAGCTTGCAGAGCAGACTCCAATGGCGTTAAATTTTTTGTAAATCAGACGATGGATTGACGAGTTTATTGTCAAATAACTGTTTTGGCGCGCTGCCAACGATTTGGGTCGGCGCCAATCATTAACAAATCGTCTGATTGCAAACACTTTAACCCTTTCTCTCATAGAGTATACTATGAGCAACTAAATATAATAATGTTAGAGCAATACACACACTGTGAGCAGGGTTCAACATTTATAACATACATGCGCAGTGCAAAATCTCCACAAGACGTGAGAGCCTACTCGGGCTCTAGCGTCACGCTCCTATAGCTCAGTGGTCATCGTAAACGCCTCCCCCCGTGAGACTGGGGATCGAATCTTACGTATTTAAAATATTCATGGGAAAAACGGTTAACACCGTTGGACTCAGCTTCGCAAGTTGTTAACGAAATATATGTCAAAAATAAGGTTGTACAATATGAACAATGATACTGTACTAACGTACAGTCCTACAAATGTAGTTGTACTGAAATAATCATTACATGATGCTTTAACCACTATATCAGGGCACATATTATGTAATCTTTGTACTAATAACAAACTATTAACCATTTGTCAAAAAGTAAAGCATTTAATTGCAACGAGACACACAAAACAAGAAACTTTCGAAAACTTTTATTTCAATGCGTAGGATTTGGCGTCTACACAGTCAACGATTGCCAATATTATACTTCTATAGGAAACAAAAATTATTAAATCAAGTGCGACGTCAAAATAATGACAACTTGTGCTATGTATCTATAAAAAAACTTTGACGAGACAGAAACATGCAACCGGCCAGATCCTGCAATATTTGGCAGAATACTTATATAAAATTAACCAGTACTCCGATACCTGCAATGTTAATTCGAATACATTAACAACAACTGCTCAAGAACGCCAGTATACCAAAATTAAATGCGTTGCACAATAAATTATTCAAACGAGGTTGATTTTTATCAAAATAACATGGTTGTTCACTCTAAAACTCACTACATCTGGTTTCTATTCAACAGTCGATTACTGAAGCTGTGTCATTTTTAAATGATCGCAAATTTGTTCATGCGACGCTACTGAGAAATATTGTCCGCCAACAGACACCCAAAATCAATATTATACTTGCAAATAGAAATATATCCGTATACACACAAAATTTGTAGTTCCGATTCCGCTTCCGATTCCGGTATAATCCAGTTCCACTTTCCACCCTGGTTGTAACATTCATTTCTACAGTCAACCAATTCGAACAACAAAAACATACTTCAATCTGCCAATAAGGCTGATATTGTGTGGTTTCGTCAAGGCAGAAAGCAAATTGCGAGACTTGATAATAAAACTGATGCGTACCTGAGTCAGAGCTGTTATGCACCATTATGTTTGTGACTGACAAACATCGCCGGACCATGACCGATTATACTTTTATGAGAACGATTAAAAAAGCAAGAGAGATAACAGTTACACTGATCAGACGCACTGACATACGCCAAGGAGTGAAACTGATAGCATTACAACTGATTGTTATGTGCAAAAAGCATTTATCGGTAAAGAATCGACAATTTTTATGCAGTGTCGATGCCGATACTCACAAAAAGTGACGATTATTACCGATGCCGATTAATCCGCACATTCTTATTAAATACAGTCACGGACAGAATTAAGTGCGCAGAAACCGCGAATGCGTCCACTGCGGTTGCGGTTCTGTAGCCGCGTCTGAGTGTTTCAGCGATCGCGTCTCAAACCCGGTTTGAGACGCGATTTTAATTGCGTCCGGAGTCTCGGTTTGAACTCCGGGCGCAGTCGCGGTTTGAGACGCGATCGTAGACGCGATATTAATTGCGTTCGCAGTCGCGGTTCGAACCGCCGTCGCAGTCATAGTTTGAACAAACACTTGTGGTCGCGTATATATATGTAAATTAGTTTTGAGCAAATGTATAGAGTATCAAGTATGCATGGGCGTACGTTAGGCACTCGCGTAATGATATATGTATTACGTACACTAGTTGTACGGCAACAAACTTGGTTTTGTTATTAGATGTGTAATGTAAGTGATGGCAGGGTGCAATCTGCTGGAGTCGGATTCAGACGTCATTTGGTTGTACCCTGATATTAGTACAGTTACGCCAGTTTCTTTCTCAAGAACTTAACAGTCTCAACCATTATATTTAAAACTAACTTAATTGAACCCAATTTCGTAGCAAGCTGCGGTTTGGTTATGAAAATCTTGCCATGTTCTTTTTTAGTATTGGGTCCAAAGCCCATTTTGCCCAATTGAACTAATTCATTATGAGCTGCTGTCATTCTGGACATAGGCTGTCATTAGCTTCTTTAAATCTGCACAGAGTAATAAGCTAGCGTAACCACGGCTGTAACCGCGAGTGTAACGCGTCTGTAACCGCGAACCTGCGATTGCAATCGCGGTTTTTGCGTCCACGTAAATTGCGGTTGCGAGCGATCGCGATTCGAACCGCGTTTGGGTCGCAACCACGGTTGCATTTAATTCTGTCCGTGACTGTATATACTATTGCAATATTGTAAGGGTTTGTATTTCGTTGGCACGCTGCTAAGCAAAATTATTTTTAAGGAACTGTAAACAAAAAATCACACATAATAGGCAAAAACTTAAAGCTTAGTGTTTGTCAAGTATAGCAAAGATTTTATCGTAGTATGAAGATTGTCGCAATGAAACCAGAACTCAATATCCGAGAGCGGTGACAACAAACGAAATAATTAAAACAGCCAACTAAACGAAATTTTAGACGCAAAAACAATATTCCAAATTCGTTCAAAATTGCCACACATCTCGACCGCTTATGAATCAACTAACCAGCTTGATAGCTATATTTTTGAAACTAACAGTAATCTATGTTTGAAATAGCGTGTTCTCCAGAACATCGTCGATGACTTTCAAAGTGTACAGCAGTGCTAGCTTGCCCAATACTCTCGGTGTCATTTTCATCGTTAAGTTTGCTTGAGTTCATATTAATATAAGTCGGTTGAGCGGATCCTTGATGATCCGAGACTTCCGCATTTCATTTTTTAAAACTGTAATTGACAATTTCTGACGAAGCATGACTTTTCGTACTAAAATAGCGTTCTTATGGCATGTCCCTAAAATACTAAACTAAGTGTAAACTGTATTAGTATAGCAATTAGCAGGGTTCAACCAGAATTCCTGTTCCTGTTCCTGCATTCGAAGTTGCAGGAACAGAATATTCACGGTTTTATGGCAAATTATTCCTAGCCATTTAAATGTTGGAAACTTTGTTTTCAAGAATAATTATTTCAACATCAGTGTTTTGGAATTACTTTAATTCAGTAAATAAACCGTTTCTCTTGTGTCTTCGCAAAACCTGATTATGAAATAGCAAAAAATTCGCTTAAGCTAATTTTTGGAAATTTTTCTAAAACATCCAACAGTAAAATAGTTGATTGGAAATTGTTTTAAATGCTGGTTCCTGTTCCAGTTCCAGCAAAGAAATTCAATACTTGTTCCTGTTCCTGCAAAATTTAGTTCCTGCTGGAATCCTGGCAATTACTCAACAACAAACATAATCTCACATCCGCACTAAGTACAGCTAGAGACAGAATTAAACGCACATTAATCTGAACAAAGTCTAAGGTCGCGGTTTCCATAATCCCGTCTGAATTGCGATCGTAGTCAAGTCTTAAACCGCATTGGATAATGATTGAAACATTAATACGGTGACAGTAGTTACGGTTTATTAATGGTCACAGTATAACCGTGAGCACTTCAAATCGCATTTCGAGAGATTGCGTCCAAGAAATACGCGATCGCAATTGAAGCCATACCTTGTAACGTGATGCAAATGAAATCTTAATTCTATCTGTGACTGTATATAATGTAACAACACAAAAATTTAGATAACGCATACCGAAATTTTATATAATAATCCTTAAACCCCGCTGAGCATAGTAAACAATCAGTTTGTAAACTGTCTACAAAATACCCAAAAACGCCGACTTTTTCTGAAATAATAGACTATCGTCAGCTTCAACGCTGCATAAAATAACAAAAATTAAAGGAAAAACTTGAAAATATTTACATCATGATAATCAGACATACTAACCTTCCGATACCACAAAGTCATCAAGCAACTCTTCCCCAATAATTTGGTTTGTTGTCTGTAGGCCACCAGAAGTTTCTAAATTCCTATCACAAACGAATGCTGATTGAACGCAACCGTTATTGCCCACAGTTCAGAGCGCAAAGGAGAACTGGATTATACCGGAATCGAAATCGGAACAGCATATTTATTCCGGAATTGTAATCGTAATCGAAACTAGAAATATAGTGACTATGCGGATAATTTGTATTGACAATTAGGGTGTCTATTGGCTGGCAATAATTCTCAAAAACGTCACATGAACAAATTCACGACCATTTTTTGATTCTGTAAAGCTAAACTACAATCAATTATTGATTTGTTAACTCATCGAAAGCAATTTGATAATAATACAGAATTTTTGTACAACCACAACTAAGTAAGATTAAAATTAAAATTTCAAAATTCAGATTCCAAGGAACTCGTTTTGAATTGGAATTCTAACCGGAATCAAAATTGCGGTCAAACCCTGCCACAGATGATCTACCACTTCCATACGCACTCCTACGTTATCAACTGTTTTGACGACAACATCATCCGTTGCTATCTGTTGTCTTTCTGTCAGCTTAATGTTATCTTCAGTAGTTGTAACATTAGTAGTCTGGCTTCTCCACAGCTTGAAAATTTCCGCCGGGGGGCGTTTCCTGGGGGGCCCCAGGAGTTTCCTGGGGGGCAGTTAATTTTGCTGGAGGGCAGTTTTCCTGGGGGGCCTCCAGATGATCTGGGGGGTCCTGGGGGGCAGGCTCAAAATTTTGCAAGCCGACTTTTTGGACCATTTTTTTATTCTAGAACGTGTTTCCAACTCAACTGAAGATTACTCATCGCTCAACATGACAAAAATTCCCCGCAAACGCTAATAACAATAATTTTAACTTATATTACTGACAACTTTACCAGAAGTTGAAAGAAGCTGAATTATATAAAATATAGATAATCTATAATTGAAACTGTGATAAACATATATTTTATATATTAGTCACAGCTTCAGTTTAACATAAGGCTCAGGCGGGTTGAACTCGTTACTGCAAGGTACTTTCGAATGCTGTATGCCCTGAAACGGTCTTTATATAATTGCGCTTTTTTCAGTTCATTATTGAATTGTACTAGTTACTACCGGTATTTGTAACGCTATTAAAAATTATGAGTACTCAGCGTAATATAAAATCACATTTTGCCGAATGTCCGCTTCAAAAAAAGTCCAGGTCTTTATGTTTTAACATTGAAAAATTTTGGCTTAGAAAAGTCCTGGGGGCCCCAGCAAAAAATTTGCTGGGGGGCATTTTGCTGGGGGGCGGCCGAAAATTCGCCGGGCGGCCTTTCCTGGGGGCGGCAAAATTTTCGCCGGGGAAAATGAAACTTTCGAAAAGTGCTGGGGCCCCCCGCTGTGGAGAAGCCAGGTAGTTGTTGTTGTTGTTAGGACAGGAACAGGTATAGGAATTGAATTTCTTTGCAAAAACTGGAATTTGAAATAATTTCGAATTAAAATTGGACTTTTTGGAAAACATGCCAAAAACTGACTTAAACCAATTTTCAGATATTTCATCATCAAGTTTTGAGAAAACACATCAGAACCAGTTTATCAATAAACTTGAACTAATCGCATAAGCACTCATTTCGAAATAACAATTTTTCAAAGACAACCTAGCAAACTTGCTGGTTACTATTTTAGCAAAAGCAACCACACGATCGTTCATAATTTCTGGAACTTGACACCCTGTTTGAGGCGATAACAATCGAATCAGTGTTATTCGTAAAACTACTACTACTACTACTACTACTGGTACTACCATTTCCCAAACACTCGTCGTTGAAAAATCGCTCCAAATGATACTCGACCAACTAAGATAAAACGATTTTGATGCTGCTGTTTTTGCTCCAGATCCATCAATATTTACAAAAAGCGCTATTAAGCCGGCACGAACTAACCATATCGTTCACGTATGTATGTAGATTGTGATCTCGCAGCGCCTGCTATTCTGCCGCTTTGATTTGTTAATAATCGTCACAACACAAAACATGGAAACAACGTTCAACGCAGATCAAATCATTTTTATGACAAAACACACAGAGATAACATGTTCCGAGATATCGGGTGGTATACAATATTTGTGAAATATCATAGGAGTAACGGCATCAACGGCGCTGTTGACTCTGAGGCGGACGCCAGAGTATCCGTTGACGGGACCGCACAAGATTTTACTCACGAAGCATACGATTTTTGACTCTTTACCGAGTCTGAGCAAGTTTCGTGCTGGTGTGGTTACGTTTTCAATGTGTTCCACCTGAATTATTCAACGTACCTCTGTATTCGATTCGTAGCAAATCTTGCATCCAGGCTATGCCTTAACCATAATGCATTACCTTAAGTGGCACAAAGTAAGTACCAAGTGTAGCGTAGGCTTTACATTTTTGCTGCTTCTTTGATTTTCGTTCAGTCACCATTTTATTCGCATACGAAATGCTTGATTTATTAATCTGTTTTTCATCAGTTGTGACAAGTGAGCTCTCAGGCGATTGCGCAGTGTCATTCTTTACGATGCTCAACGCAAATTGTTTACTGCTATCGTTGCTGCTACCAGCAAATTCAGAGATCTGTTTTCAACATACAGTTTAGGTTAACCAAATAAACAACTGTTGTTGGTAAGAGTCTGCGCGAATTTTGAGTTATTAGTGGCAACTTTGTCATGAGACAATGTTGACACCTTCATGGACCACAATTTATCGAACATTTCAAATCGACTAAACTAGAATCCACCCAGCCAGTCTCCTTCCAATACAAATCCTGGTTCAGCCAACATTGATTCTAGTCAGAGTTTCATGGTAATTGCGTAATTCCAGCTAAAATTCGGAAGAGTGCATTCCGGCTTCAACATACAAACCGCCTTTTCGGTCTGTGCGTCATTTTTATGGTTGGAAACTTTCACAAAGGTTGTGAAATTTTTGTAGCATTTAGCATCAATTCATAATTATGTAGTGATGTGTAGATACCGATACCGATTCGTATTTTCAAATATTTTGCCGATACCGATTCCAAGTTTAATACAAGATGCTTAAGCAACTGATAGGTAGCAGGGATGGGCGGTCTCGGTCTCGCATTTACTCAGACTCGGTGGTTTGCAAACCGATACCAAAGAGGTGAAAAAGCGATAAGGAATCACAAAAATTTTCCTTGGATCGCAGCTTTGGCTCGAAAGTACTTGCGCAGTTCGCTTTCTAACGCAGACAGCAAGCGAGTGAGGAGCACCGCTGCCAGCTAATATAGCGAATTGAAAAACAGAATGACCCCACCGGTTACCCAAAATTCTATTAGCTTTGAATTAAGGTTGTACTAGGGGTGTTTTGAGATAGTGGGATTTGTCCCGAGCTTATTCGATGGCTATGGGAACAGTAGCCAAGTGAAAAATAAAGTAAAAAAATAAAGTTTGGCGGTGATTTATTAGTTTAATGCAGCATTCACAATAAATTTCGCTGTGCCACCGGGAACGACATGAGGTAGAGTTAACGAGTGGACCGGGACCGAGACCAAAAGTCTCAGTCTCGCTTTTTTTAACCGAGACCGCCCAGCCCTGATAGGTAGGTACATTTCATCGTTACAAGTGCGAACACTTAAGCCCTAACTACTACGTATTATAAACGATTGTTTCAAGGACAAATGCAAGAGAGATAACAATTTCTTTAATCAAACACACTGATGTACGCCAACATGTGAAAATTGATAGAATTTCAACTCGCTGTTAAGCAAAAAAAGTATCGGCGAAAAATTAGCAGTTTGATAATGCCGATACTCACGAAAAGTTCCCATTTTCAATTTACATCGGCTCTTGTACATACACTCCCCTTCCCCGGATTTGCGCCTATAGGTCTAGGACAAGGCTTATCCAATGCACCAACCTAAGCCTTGGCCTAAACCTCAGCTCAAAACTAAACGTAAGTCTAGTCGAACAAGTATATACATCAGTGATACGTATAGCTCTGAATCCATCTTGTCCACTGTTTGGTGAAGACCGTCTTCTTCTTCTGGAAAAGTATATGTTTAGTTGAATATCTGCAAGCAATGCTCGAACGATACTGGCGCCAGGTATGTGCGGTCTCGGTCAAAGACTCAGACTCGAAACCGAGTAAACACAAAAATTACCGCCAAAAATTTTTGTTAGCAAAGACACACTGACACGACCAGGGTGCAACCGGATATCCGGTTCCGGTTGAATATCCGGCAACAACTGATATTTGTATCCGGTCCCGGTATCCGCTAAATACCTCACGCAAAAGACGACGATAAAATATAGAATGCTTTCAGTGTCAAAACTACGCTTTCAAACGAAAATGAATCGTCAATCGCCAGTATAATTAATAGTAAACGTTTTAGCGTTTATCAAAATCATATTTTAGCGCTAATTGGAACTTGTAAATTTTTGGCACTATCTCGGTTTGAAACCTACTAAGACTCAGAAAACCGAGACCGAGACCAAGACCAGCCAAATCCGAAGACTTACCGAGACCGCACATCCCTGCCTTGCGCTAAGCGAAGCAGTCTTTGATCTGGCGACAAAAACGTGCCAACCTCGAAATCAGTTGTAAGATGTACCCAGATGAACAATTTACATTGCAAGATTTTCACGTATCTGGTGAGGATATACATATGTTCACTCAACTATTAACTTACCAACATTTTTTGATGCAGCAGCCAAGCAAGCTGTGAATACACCTTCAACCAGGCATTTTCTCACAGCTGAGTCAAACAGTTGCCCATAACTTGTTTCTTCTAGCGGACGACATAAGGCGCCACCGTTTACCGAACGCCGAGCCACTTGGACGGTCCAAGCGGTCTTGGGTGCCATGAAAGCTGGCTGGTTGACATGGCGCATATGGTCTGCGTGCGTACAACACCTGAAAAATAAAAAAATGACTGTGACAATGTTATTCCAAATATGCAGCGCAAAGGTATCGAATCCATTGCCTCCCGTATTTTACATTGTCGGATGTTATTCCTTGAAAAGTATACACAACAAAACACGAATTCATTCTGGACCTCGATAAATGCGTATTTCAACGAATTCGGGTTTCGATATTTTGACTGGGACGTAGGCATTGGGAACACAGGCATTTCAACCAGGGTGCGGCCGGATATCCATATCTAGTTTAATATCTGGTAAAAACGCTATCGGTACCCCGTTTCCGTATTCCGTGTAAATCTTTCAGATACCGAAAATTTACGATGGTGGTCCCGAATTTTATAAATCTGCTTTTTACAAGTCACCTTTAATAGCATCTTGCTGCGATTACATTCCTGGGCAAGTCAAAGTTCAAACTTAAATTTGAAGCAAACAGTTCATATTCAACAAACATGTGCTCTTGCGTGACTCAAATACTTCAAAAATCCCCCAATTCATTAAGCAAGGATGTGCGGTCTCGTTCAAACACCGATGCCGAACAACCGAGACCAGACCAAATTCCGAGAACGCAAGCACACATTCCTGATATTCGGTTTCATTGCCAAAGTCCGGTTACCTCCTGATTTCAACCCCCGTGTGAAATTTCAGAAAATTTCAAAAAAGTTTTAAATATTTTCTGCATTCTGAAGGGTCAATATAATAATACTGTACCGATATGGCTGTGGTTTAGACTCAAAATTGGAACCAAAATCATACGATTATGCGTCATCCACTTTATTTTGTGCCCGCCGAGTGGAAATTAGACATGCCTTTTTCCAAGTACGGTTTCAAAAAGGTCAGAAAAAGGAAATTGAAACAGTTTCTAAATTCAATGTCCACTGTCATTTCAAGTTTCAGTTGCCCAATGGAAAATTGGAGACGTGTTTTTCATTATTGCAATTTAAATATATTGTCCCTATTATCGAAAAGGAGAGAAAATATTTTCGTTTTCAATTTCGATATTGTCCCAGTAAAATGTTACAATTATCGACAACACTGAAAATTCAGTAGAGAAGACGCAAAGGTCAGCCGATCGCAACTTCAAAAGAAACAAGGTGGTGCTTACTGTTATGTATCTGGAAGCGGCTTTAAGCTTTAAAATATTTTGTCGTCTATATTACGTTTAGGATTAGCTTTAGGGTCAGTGTGACTTGCAAAAACACGTGACGCTCCAACATTTGCTACCGCTTAAGTTCCTTCACGTCAGTGTCCACAAGCGTTACAACGTAAATACATTTCGTTTTAATTTCAACCTCGCTACGAAAAATTGTTATTAGGAAGTAAACAGTTTTTGACAGGGCTTCGCCGCATTATTTGCAGTATCTTTGAAACTGAAAGCTAGGGTTGGACCCGCAGCCAAAGGGCTCTTTTATCAGTTTTCTACCAGGTTTTATACCCTCATGGGTTCCCTCTAATCGCATTAAAGCGTTTCACAAAATGATACCGCATTTAACTCAGCAAAGTCCGTATTTTAAGAATGTTGTAAATTGGAGTTACAATATTGCAGGGTAACAACTACACAGTACTCCCATTTCGCTGTATTATTGTGTGTCTAGGTCAAATTGAGGTCAGTCTAGGTCATACCTACCACATAGTTTCCGGATTTTACTTTTATTGCAATTTCCCTGTTCCCATTTCTGTTATATGCATCTAAAGGGAAATTGAACAATAGTTTTAACCCTCCATGTCCCACTACAGTTTTTGGGCCATTTCAATTTCCTTTTTGGCACCAAAAATTTCCCATTGCTACAATGTTTACAATCGCTACTAGTAATTTGTAACTCAAAACTCTATTTTTAATTCCATATACGGTTTATAAAATGTCTCACTTTTACCACTCGACATATTTTAATTTTCTCAATTTCCCGCTGCTAGCATTTTGCAAAACCGTACTTGGAAAAGGCGTGTCTAATTTCCACACGGCGGGCACAAAATAAAGTGGATGACGCATTAGCCTAAATTGACCTAGTGCGAGTTGTGTCTGTCGTACCTTAGACCGTATTCTCAAATGTATGTAGCACCTATCAACAGTTGGTGATAGGTCCTATAACTTTGGAACCAGAGCATTGTGAGGTTAGAAATTTAGCACTTTGTTCGCGTTTGATTTGCCCTACTTCTATACAAATTTTCAGATATGCAATTGCAGGTGTTCGTCAGTTTGAAAACCTATCGCTAACTGATGATAGGTGCTATACACATTTGAGAATATTGGCCCTTGATTCAACTAGTACCCAATAGCCATATTTCGACTTCGTATTCGATTCGAAATTCCGTCAAACATCACACCATCCAAACACGAACCACTTCGACCAACTCGCGCCGTCACACACAAATCACTCACTACAGTCGTTCAGAGCAAAACTAAACGCAACCTGTATCTGAGAAACTCGAACGTCACGATTCTGTAATAGAAAAAGCGAAATGATGTATTTTATCATGTCACGATACGCATTCACGCATTTGTTATACACCAGTTACATAGTGTGCGAATGAGGTTTTGGGTCTTGCACAATGAAAAATTCAAAAACTGAAATCAATGATGGAGTTAAATTGGAGAGTTGGTCGTGGAGAATACTTGAAAAGTTTGTTTTACAACCAGACAAAAAGTCTAAACAATAAATTTTCAATTCAGTCCTTATGACAAATTTTTTAACTTAGTATAGTTATAGGCCCGCTTGCAAGAATGCTTTAGTATATATACGTAGTATAAAATGCTAAACTTAAGTGTTACTCCTCAACACAATGTTACAATTTTCTGGGATGTCTGGCCAGTGAAAGTTCGCTAGAAAATCTTACTTTCAAATTTTAATCTCAAATGAGTTAAAGGACTCAAATTCTGTACACAGCACTACGTAGTACGATTACGTATCCGCTGGCTGGTACATCTTAGAACTGATTTCGAGGTTGGCACGTTTTTGTCGCCAGATGAAAGACTGCTTGCCATCCAGCGAAGCACATTCGCTTAGCGCCAGGAACGTTCCAGCGTTGCTGGCAGATATTCAACTAAACCTAAACTTTCCATATCCAGAAGACGGTTTTCATCAAACAGTGGACAGGACGAATTCAGAGCTATACGTAACACCGGAGCTGAGGTTTAGGCCAAGGCTTAGGCTGGTGCATTGGATAAGCCTTGTCCCAGACCTATAGGTGCAAGTTCGGGGGGAGTGTACGTACAAGAGCCGAAGTAATTTCTAAACAAAGTATAACTGTGTAACATACATCCGTCTGTAGAAAACGTTGTTAAAAAGCAAAGTGCGGCAGTAATCAATCTTCAATTTGGCACCGAAACAGAACAACTTATACTCGATTTTGAATGTTACCATTCCCGGTTCAAACCATAGAAAATCTATTATTCGACGTTTGTTGCTCATATGATATAGAACACACAATTCTCCACATTTTAAGGTATTGCACATCGTTGATGAGTCTAGTTATGCCAGGTAGGGTGCAGTCGGCATAAAACACCGGAACCGAAAAGCCAAAAAAATACCAGAACCGGCAAACAAAAATCAATTACCGAAAATTTCATTTTAACGCTATTTTATCGCTATTATTGGCGTAAACACGCGAAAATCCTGAAACAAATGCAGCAGCTGGAAACGTATGATAAATTATGGAGTATGACACAAATTCCAATACACGCTCAGACATATTTTAGAAAAATAACTTAAGATAATATGTCAATTTTTCTTAAACTTTTTAGTGAAATAATGTAGAAAGTCCTAATTTAGGCTTAATTAATTATGCAAATTAGCCTGTAGCTGATAAACGGCTCATATAAAATTTTTAAACCCAATGCGAGGTTAACACCCTAGGATAATCGGCTTTTTTCATGCTATTTAATTAAGGATTGTATATAACACTGGTCCCGGTTTGGCCTGGCAAATAACGTGTAACCCTGGCCCAGGGTGCGACCGGATATTAACTTATCGGAACAGGAACCGGACACCGGATATTGTAAGTATATGTTAAAATAATTTATTTTTCGTTGTATTTTTAGCTTGCTCAAGGTTTCCGTCTGTTGTAAAATTCATAATTGCTGTCGATAGCCGGAACTATTTTAATGCAAAAATGCGTTTAATTCTCGCTCGCGTAGACAAGTTAAAAGTAGCTGAAAATTATCAAAACTTAAACATCTTGACATGCCCTCGCAGCAAGAAGTTAAAGACCTCACACTTGTAAAAAAACTGTTTTATGATATTCGGCACCACAACCTTAAATATCCGGTATCCAGTAGGTTTATACAGGATACCGGAACCGGATATCAATTTTTGCCGAATAGTAAACCGAAACCAAATATCCATCGCACCCCGCCCTGGCCCCGGTGCCAGGAAACGGGGCATCTCTGATATAAATTAATATTTTTCGTTTCATTTCACAAAATATCAGAACGGAGTTCGGGACGAAATATATATTTACGTTTAAAAGTTATGTGGCTGGCATTGCGTTCATATTCTGAAACAAATTATAGAGATATGCCTGAAATTTGCAACATGCAAGATTCGGATTTGATCAAATCGTGGATTCGGTACTACCCTGCAGCATAAGTGTCGAAATGTTGTCGACGAAAAAGGTAGTTGGAGAAGCGGACTGCATGGTGCAATGGTAAAGCGCTTGCCTCAAAATCCTAAGGCCGCTGCATAGTTCGATCCCCGCCCTGCAGGCCCGATTTTCCAACTGGTTAGTTAAAAGGCCTGAAATCCCGGTTCCTACTTAGACCGACAGGCGTTTTACAGGTTGCGGAGGCTAATCCGCTGGGCACACTTCCCTGGAAAGTCTTTCCTATGACACATCCTCTCTGCATATGTTGAATAGACGCCGCCACTCCACCCCATTCTCTACGGTTTGCAGTAAAAGCATTATACATACATATACGTATATATACCAGGGTTCCAACAGGAACTAAATTTTGCCGGAACAAAAACAGGAATTGAATTTGTTTGCACGAACCGGAATTTGAAATAAGTTTCGTCACTGAGTTACTGTTGAACTTTTTGGAAAACTTGCCACAAATGCGCTTAAGCGAATTTTCAGGCAACTACATGATTAAGTTTTGCGAAACTACATCAGAAACAGTTTATTAACAAAATGAAAGCAATTGCAAAAACACTCATTTCGAAATAACAATTTTTCAAAGGCAAAGTTTCCAATATTTAAATGATTCGGAATAATTTGCCATAAAATCGTAAAAATTCCAGTTCCTGCATCTTTGATCGCAAGAACAGGAACATGAATTGAATTTTAACAAGGATTTCCGGTGGAACCTTGCTTTACAACTATCAGCTTTAAACCTAGCAAACTTGCTGGTTACTATTTTAGCAAAAACATCCACACGAACGGTCATTATTTCTGGAACTTGAAACCCTGTTTGACGCGCTACTGAATAGTTTTCAGCCGACTGGCTTTGTTTTTCAACAAAAATCGAATCGGTGTTATTCCTAAAACTACTACTACTACTACTACTACTACTACTACTACTACTACTACTACTACTACGACCACTACTCAATTTTTCAAGGTCAAAGTTTCCAATATTTAAATAATTATGAACAATATGCCAATTGCCACATCGTATAAATTCCGGTTCCGTCATCTTGGAATGCATGAACCTGAACAGGAATTCCGATTGAACCCTGACAAATATATATGTATGTGTTCAAAATACCCCATTACAAAACTTGCTTAAAAAGGCAGGGTGGCAGCAATAATTTCGGATTCGGCAAAAATTTACGGTTCGAATTTGGTGTGAGAACGTCGGATTCCGAAAAGTGCCGATATTAATCAGCACATCCCTAAAATTGCGCCAAATCGGCAAGCACCAAAAAACGATATTGCCAGTGTTTCAGAACCGATCAGAATCTGGATGAATCCTCTTTGGATCTATCAAAAACCCCATTTCTGACCAGTCCAGACCGGAAATAGATATGTGTCGACATATATAATAGACTGTGAAAGTAGTTGTAGAGGTGGGTTGCGTGCCAGAGTGCTCTTAAGAATCGGAAAGCTGTCACATGGTAAAATGTATGTAAAGCAACAAAAATGGCCATGCATGTGCACATATACCGATATAAGAAGTTGTTGCAATGACGGCGTGGTGTAGTGGTAGCATGTTTGATTCGAGTGCAAGACGGCCGAGGTGAAACAACACGGTCTGCACGATCCATTCGAAGTTTTGCCCAATGTTAAAGACCACACCGGTGTTGTGACACATGCTTGTTCGTTACGTTCACATGCAATATAGTGTAGTGCACTGTAAACAATTGGAGAGGTGGGCTGCGTGGCGCAATGGCAGAGTGTTCGCTTACGGATTCGCAGGCTGAGAGTTCGATCCCCGCTCCGGAAGCCCACTTTTCCAGCTGCTTAGTTAAAGCTCTGAAGTTCCAGTTCCTACCTAGACTGACAGCCGGGAATTGAACCTTGGCTTACTTGAACTCGAGTCAAGCATGCTACCACCACACCACGCTTTTATTGCAACAACTTTTTATACCGGTATATGTGCACAAGCACGGCAATCTTTGCTTCACATACACTTTACCGTGCACATATACCGACAAGCTGTAAGTTCGGGCAACCCTCCACGTACTTCCTTTTCCAGCTACTTAGTATCAGTTTTTGTTGTTCGATTGCAACGTGACAAGCATGGATTTTATAGCATGTTTTAATATTCACCTTCGAACACGGACACTACTTTGCACGGATTAATGTTTTACGTTGACACGCAATTCTTCTAATGTAGACATTACTAGCTATGACTAAGCGCTATCCTAGCCAATCTAACAACGCCAATATTATAAAACTTAAGATGTATAGACAATTGTGGAAGGGTTCCCAGGTTAAGTCAAGCAAGACACTGAATCCTGCGCGACAACATTTTTGATAAATTGACTGCCCCGGAGGCCTCAACAGTCTCTTTCCTGAAGGGTAACCTTGACGTTAATAGAATCGGGAATCTAAACTATTAATGTGCAAACCAGCCACAGTCTGTTATTTCGGACACGCGCTCTGTTCTGAAGTTTAGCACAATTTATTCTATGCAGCAGCGGTTTAATACTGTCTAGGTACTAAATTAACTTAGTTTGTGAAACCGCCTTTTGCAGTGTTAAACACATTGATGTGTTCTCTAAGATCAAAATTTCAAAACTTATCTGTTTAGAAAATTAATAATTGAGTTGTACAAACCAGACTAATGACACATGTATGGCAGGAAATTTATTAGCTCTACTAAAGCAGGTAAAATCGGAAAATGCAGGCTTAAAAATTACTTTGAACGTACGTAGCTAGTGTAAATGGTTTGTTTGGGCATCTAAAATGTAGTAATGAAGGAAAAACAGTGAGACAGGAACATCCCGAAAAATGTATCAGTAGTTGCCTCTGAATCTACAGGATTCTGCTTATTTGAACCGTGTGATATGCGGATGCATAGAGGCAAAATAAAATCTCATGCTGATTGTCAGTCAAGGTAGGAACCGGGACATCAGACCTTTTACAAAGCAGCTGGAATCACGGGTTACGGGTGGGGATCTAACCCTCTGCCTACGGATCGTTAAGCGAACACTGGGTTGCATTTATTGCATACGCACTAGGACAAACATGTCTCACATGCTTACACTGATTCTGCACGTCGGTTAAAAACACGGGTGAATGTATATGTAATGCCTGTTGGCAGAACTGTGTCAGTCAAGGTAGGAACCGGGACATCAGACCTTTTTACTAAGCAGCTGGAAAAGCGGGCTAGAGCGGGGATCGAACTCTCAGCCTACGGATCCATAAGCGAACACTCTACCACTGCGCCACGTAGCCCGCCCCTCCAACTGTGTTTTTCATCGACTATATGTGTCGACCGTACAACACAGTGTGCATTGCATTTATTGCATATGCACCAGCACAAGCATATCTCTCATGCTTACAAACTGCACGGTCGGGAGTGCGAATATATTTGATTTTTCTCCTAAATTTCTCCGAAAGATATGGCCACGCCGAGAATCGAACCTCGGACCTCTCAACCCATTACACCACGCGGCCGATATCCTAATTTCTTCCGGTGGTATATGTGCACAAGTATGTATATGTCTTAACATTACACACTGCACATACACAAGCCGTGTATACTAACACCTGTGTGAGGGCAGGCCTAGTCAAAAACGGGGTTTTTCGACAGATCGGAAGGCGGGTGCGGTCTAGTTTCAGGTCATTCTGGAACATTTTTAATACAATTTTACAAAATCCTACGGCTCGTACAAGCTTGTAAGAAAGGTATCCCTGGATGTTGTACAGTTTTGTTTTAATAGCAAATTTGAGGCAGTAATTTAATACGAGAGTATTATACGTATATATTGCTATTTAAATTTGATTCAATTGGATACAAAATAGTGAGTTATTTGTCTCTAAACCATTAAAATATAGTTCTTATGTTTTGCTTTGTTACAGCCCAACCATGTTAAAAGAACCCCCACACTGTTTTTGTACGCAATTAGTTCCAATCAGAACCATAGCCAGAATAACATACTTGAAAATGCAAATATTAAAGACATGCAAAGATCGTGGGGTTTCACATGAGTTGCATGCGGGGTAGGGATGTGACGAGTATTCGGCATCGGTACTGTGCAAAAATTGCTGAATCTTGCCGATACTTTTTGCACAATGCTATCAATCTTACCTGACGTATATTAGTCCGTCTGATCAGGGAAACTGTCGCGCATCTTCCTTGTGTTTGTGTTTGAAAAATTAATAGAAATGAACCGTTCTCATAAAATTATAATCGTTAATCATGATTCGCGCTTAAGTCTTCGCATAATGATGTAACGTAGTACGAATCTTATCTGTTCTTTAAACATGGTGTACTAAAGGTGGAATCAGCATCAAAATAAAAGTCGGTATCGGCATTGGGAAAATTTTCGGTATCGGCACATTGCTAATTCGGGGTGAAAGTTTGTTTGACAAGGACAAAAATTTTCGATTCTGTTTTTCTTAAAGTATAGGGCATGATATTCGGGATGTGCCGATACTAGAGTTGCTCCGGACCACGATTTTTACTGTGGCCGAATGCTCCATACGCCGGGGCCGGTGTTGGTCGGGCCAAGTTACAACACGTAAAGACAATCAAAATGAGCTACGATATACGTACGTGTACGTATGTGGTGGCTAACTGAGAAAATAAACAATCTGTGTATATATTGTCTAGTGCATACAGCAAACAGTGCGAAAATAACAAATGCCGTATGGTGTAGTTGCTTGAGATTTTCATATATTTCACACCAGAACCGACCGTGATATGATTTTTTCATGCAAGTCAATTATGAATTGTATATTAAAAACTGGAGCCGGGCCAGGCCCCGGGACATTTCTAGCCGATAAAAATATTTTAAAGATTTGCCGACACCGATGCCGATCTCAGTTTCAACACCCGATGTTTAAATAACAGTGAATACATTACATCATTATGAATGAAATGAGAAGACTTAAACCCTAACTAAAGATGCCCCGGGACCTGTCCCGGTATCAGGTAAAGGCCAACACGATATTTGCCGGGGCCAATGTTTTATATGCAATCCTTGATGGGTTCACATGACAAACAATCCTATCACGAGCGGATCTCGTTTCAAAAACATGAAAACCACAAGAAATGACTGTACGTACTCGGTATTGTTTATTTTAACAATTGCTAGCGTTCCAACTCACTGTTCACTGTTATGTGCAAAATGTATCGGCAAAAATCGACAATTTTTTGCAGTGCCGATGCCGATGCTCACGAAAAACACCGATTATTACCGATACCAATTAATCAGCACATCCCTACTTGAAATCCATCAAATGGAAACCCAAAACAGCTGTTCAAGGACATTTCGTTTTCATTTGTAGTTAGCATTAATCCGGTGGTGCCACTGGGTGCCCCACTGCCCTCCACTTGCTTCCAGTAGTAAGCCACAGCAAAATCTTCAATTTTAGCAAAAAACAATTAGAGTACACATGAAAGTAATACGTTCTACCGTATGTTGTCTGGCATTGCGCATGTTGGGACCAGGGTGCAACCGGAATTCCGGTTCCGGTTCCGGCATTTTTTCACCTTCCGGTTCCGGTTCCGGTAAATTTTTACCGGATTTAAAAATTCCGGGGTTATAATTTGGCCGTTTTTTTAACTTTGCTAATCTTTAAGAATCTCTTTAGAAAGCCACTTGTATACCGAATATAAGCCATTGATGGTGGATTTCACTTCAGTCGACGACGAAAATCTAAAATACAACAAATAAAATAAATACCTATGTTCGACTAAGGTTATTTCACAAATAATAGAGCAAAAAATAAGATTAAAATGAAATTTTTGGTGAAATGCATTTTTCACTTTCCGGTTCCGGTAAAATTTTCAAATTCCGGTTCCGGTAAATTGTAATTCCGGTTGCACCCTGGTTGGGACCTCCACCCTCGGAAAGAAAAAACATTGCGCGGTCTTGGACTCGGAATTTCGCTGGTCTCGGCATCGGGCTCGCTTTTTCTGTGTCTTGGTGGTTTGCAAATCGAGACCAAAGTGATGGAAAAGCGACAAATGTGTAATTAATATAAAATGATTTAGTTTGAGTTGAATAAAGGACGTTAGTTTTGTGAAAGTTTTCAATCGTTGCGTTTGTGTCACCATTTCTAAGTGTGAGTAAAGTAAAAAAAGTTCGGTGGCGCCAATTTTTAACCGTCACCGAAAATAAGACTTTTCAAACAAAAGTGTTGAATATTGTTTATCTGCTCAGAATTGCCGTTTAATTCATTCAATTAATCTAATAAATCGACGCCAAACTTTATTTTTTTTTTACTTTATTTACCACTTAAGAATGGTGGCACAAGCTCAACACTACTACATGAATTGAGCAAAGGTCGAACACACTTAAGCAATTATATAAGCTAATATGCAAATTAGTTATTAGCTAACTATTTTTTATCGGTTTTGGAGGTTTGTACACAATTCATTTAAATTCCTCGCATCAAAACACCTTTCAGTACGTAACCCTAATAATTAGTTAAATGTTGTAAAATGTCCTAATTTAGGCTTATCAATTACGTATGCTAATATACAAATTAGGTATTAGCTAACTATTCAGTTAGCGGTTTTGAATTTTCTAGACAATTTATTCAGATTCCTCGCGCCCAAAAACCCTTTAGTACTGAAATTACATTGCTTGTAAACCGTAATAATTAGTGAAATATCATAAAAAACTCCCAATTTAGGCTTAACCAATTACGTATGCAAATTAGCCTGTAGCTAATAAGCGGCTTAAAATTTTAAAACACCCACCCCAGGGCGACATGCTGGCATCCACCTTTCGACCCACGAACACAAAATATAAAACGCTTCGCTCAATAAGACACGTTGCGCGTATATTAAAATGATCTTAGCGGATTATATGCGACCGTCACTGCCAATATTAATGAAAACATTACTTCTCATTCACTTTGTTTGCGTTGTGCAATTGCACTTGTTTACCTACCTCCACACCCCGTACCTGTGCTGAAGCGTAAACCTAAATCAAAGCCATTTATGTCATAGTAAGATAATCGCTTTGAGGGAACTTGAGAATTAATAAATACAGTCATAGTGTCGATTGAAGTAAACAAGTACCCAATTTTTAGTGGTTTACGCATGTACATTTAGTCTAAGATACGAGCAAAACATTGTCGCGTCCTTTCATCAACTCAAACTAACTCAGCTATTAGCAATTGTTTATCGCTCTTTGGCCTCGAATAGCAAACCATCGACCTCAAGAAAAGCGAGGCCGAGACCAGCCAAATCCCGAGACTTGCCGAGTCCGAAACCGGTGATCTAGCAGATATCCTGAAAACACACTTAAAACTAGGGATGAGCCGATACCAAAATTTTTGCCAATACCAATGGCGATTCTTATTTTGAAATTTTGGCGATGCCGATTCCAAGTTTAGTACACCATGCTTAATAAACAGATAGATTACTACATTACGTACATCATTATATGAAGACTTAAACCCTAACCATCATAAACGATTAAAACTTTAGACAAACGTACATTTCAATTAATTTTTTCAAACAAACGCAATAAAGATATATAGTTTTCCTGGCCGGACACATTGTTATGACCCCAGAATTGCAATTGATAGCATTCAAACTGGCTGTTATGAGCGAAAGTATCGGCAAAGAATCGGCAATTTTTTGCAGTGCCGACGCCGATACACATGAAAGCTGCCGATTATTACCGATGCCGATTAATCGGCACATCCCTACTACCAATTACTATGAAAAACGCAAAAACTACGAAAAAAAGCATGAGAAATAATTCATTTTAAAAGTTTAATTTTTTCGGTCATGACCAAAAGTTGACCGCCACCAAGACATTTCATGGCCGGTCTGCGCCCATCCTTGGTTTGGATTAAGACTTATTCTTGTCTAGGCGTAGGTTTCCCATGTTGTTACCCTGCATCATTCGTATTTATGCTAAATACCATCGAACTGTATTTGTATATATTATTCATACAATTTTTTAAGATGCCTCTTGGAAATAGGCCGAAGTTGTTCGAATTAGTTTGGCACAAAAAGGGTGAGGCGCCGACAGCAACAAAGCCCAGGCTTGAGCTGGCCAGTATCCCTGATACTGATTGGCTCCCACAGGCTTGCGGTGACGCACCGCTAATTTACCCACAGCGGACCGAAAGCCGCGCTCAGTTGACGGTTGCAGAGGCGAGTGGGTTGGAGCCGGAGGCTGAAAGCGAACCGGAGTCCCCGGTTCGTTGTGGGCCAAGCTGGTCGGAACGCCAGAGAGCGGTAAGCAAACTTAGCATCCAGAGTTATTAGTTTTTCCTTCAAGACTGGTAATTTTGTTATATTAGATTAAATTGCTTTGCACAGACTAAATTCTGGTTGGATGCACATATGAATAGATAATTTAGCTATCTTGCAAACAACTTGATCATACCGTTACCCAGGGTGCCACGGAATATTAAAAATTAGAATACCCTGTACAGCAGGGTGCAACCGGAATTACAATTTACCGGAACCGGAATATGAAAATTTTACCTGAACCGGAAAGTGAAAAAATGCATTTTACCAAAAATTTCAATTTAATCTTTTTTTTGCTCTATTATTTGTGAAACAACCTTAGTCGAACATAGGTATTTATTTTATTTGTTGTATTTTAGATTTTCGTCGTCGACTGAAGTGAAATCCACCATCATTGGCTTATATTCGGAGTACAAGGGGCTTTCAAAAGAGATTCGTAAAAATTAGCAAAGTTAAGAAAACGGCCAAATTATAACACCGGAATTTTTAAACCCGGTAAAAATTTACCGGAACCGGAAGGTGAAAAAATGCCGGAACCGGAATTCTAGTTGCACCCTGAAATCGGAGCACAGACGTAGGTTTTTCGGCGAAAGTTAAACGTGGACGGGATGTCTAGTCTGATCTTGCGGTTAGCCAAGTTGCCACACATGTTCAGTGAACGAAAATTTACTTAATATTAATTTAAATTTTTCATTTTACTTTAGTGTGAAAAACATGATCTGTACATGGACAAAAATGGAATCACAACAGGCTATATACGTAGTTCTGTGCACACATGTTTCTTTTGACAAAATGATAAACCGGAACCAGATATCCCTATCGCTTCCTGCCGATGACTACACACACTGCGCATATTATTTTAAAATATATTCTGTTTACACACTGTGTATACGTAACATACGGCACTGGCTTACAGGGTGCAACCGGAATTCCGGTTCCGGCATTTTTTCACCTTCCGGTTCCGGTAAATTTTTACCGGATTGAAAAATTCCGGTGTTATAATTTGCCCGTTTTCTTAACTTTGCTAATTTTTAAGAATCTCTTTTGAAAGCCACTTGTACTCCGAATATAAGCCATTGATGGTGGATTTCACTTCAGTCGATGATGAAAATCTAAAATACAACAAATAAAATAAATACCTATGTTCGACTAAGGTTATTTCACAAATAATTGAGCAAAAAATATGATTAAAATGAAATTTTTGGTGAAATGCATTTTTTAACTTTCCGGTTCCGGTAAAATTTTCAAATTCCGGTTCCGGTAAATTGTAATTCCGGTTGCACGCTGCTGGCTTAGTATGCAGTTTACACAAACAATTAGTTAAAAACGACGACAAACTTGTCCAATCACATTCAATTTTTCAGAGTATGCACGTACATTTATTTTTAAGGCAAAACGAAAAAGGGCTGAGGAGGCGCAAGCGGATGGCGAGGTTAGTAACACTAATGTAATACGAGTGTTTTTATTGTGAAATTTTGCCGACACTTAACCGATAAAAGCGATCACTCAAAACCTAACAACCATAAACTGACTGTAATTTATACTAGGAGAACACTGTTTATTATGCACGAAAACGAACGCAAGACACACTGTTATATAGCTTAACAAGTGAAATTAAAAACATTTCATTCCAAGCCATTGTTAAGTTTAAAACTATCCAACGATTGACTTGCATGAAACCAACGACGGCCAAATTTTTAATGCAATCTTTACTTCACTCGATGCATGTTGAAAACCTGCAGAATACTCTCGAACTTCGGTCGTTTTTGTAATACGTAGTTCTCTTTGACAATCTGAGAGCTGACATCTGATAACGCGGCAAATAACTTTTATTTATACGTATATATACTACGCGGTTCTTTTGGCCCGCAACTTTTTTAACAAAAATTGAAAATCTGTTCAGCGACAATGTAAATGTCTGAGATGTTCTCACTTCAGGGGCCATCTCGAAGCTGTGCACTAAGTAGTCCAAATTATATACAAATTTAAACTATTATGTTAGTTTTATTTTCATCGCTGGATGTGTTGACAGTTTTTGAAAGATATATGGTATGATTGATAAATTATCTGCAAGAGTATAGAAAGATTTTTTACTTCAGGGGCCGCCACCGAAACGAAGCCCCGAAATCAAGTCCTACTGGTGCACAGAAGTGCGTAAAGTGCTCTCGTTACCGTTTACACACTGGGTACGTAGGTTAAATGCTCTACATTTCTTTTTGTTGAGTGCGCAAACGAAATGCCGATTCGAAACCTTTCCGGTTTCAAGTATCTTCGGAATGGGAATAGAAATTTTTTACGTATTTCGATTTCTGCTTTGCTTTTATGTAGGGTTGTGCCATCGGCATCGGCATCATTAATAATCGACACTTTTCGTGAGTATCGGCATCGGCCCTAAAAATAGCCGATTCTTAGTCGATATTTTGCACATAAGTCAGTTGGAATGCTAGCAATTTCATTTCTAGGCGCATATCAGTGTGTCTTATCAGGAAAACTGTTATCTCTCGCATTTGTTTTTACAAAATTTGACTGAAATAAACCGTTAGTATAAAATTATAATCGTTTATGATGGTTAGGGTTTATTTAAGCCTTCATATAATGATGCAATGTAGTATCCTATCTGTTTATTAAGCATTGTATACTAAAGTTGGAATCGGCTTCGGCACGGGCATCGGCAAAATTTTGGTATCGGCACATCCCTACTTTTATACTTCTTAATTAATGGTTCTGGCATTAAACTGTGGGTGCGCATAAACTCTTTAGGTTTGCATTATATTTTTGTTATAGCGCAATCTTTACTATGCATAAGCATTGCAGAACATTGTGAACACCGAATACTGCAAAGATGTTGCTCATTGTTTTATAAACAAAAATGGAAAATATAAAACTGTTTTTGTACATAAATTACAATACGTAACATAAAGGTTAGTTCTGTCCCGAAAAATTCTGGGACCTCCAGTGTGTGTTATGTCAAAATATACAAATTCTATCTACTTTAGCAGGCTGTTCAATATTATATTTTTGTACTCCATTTGGTACATACTCTGCATCTTTAAATGCTGTGAGTAGTACATATTTCATATAATATTACAGACTGATTTGTGTTATAGCGAGTGGCTGGTTTTTCAATTTCAGACTCCGGCAATGCATGAATACCTGCGTGTAGTCGAGCATTTTGAGCGGAACTGGAACCCATGCTTTGACGAAAGCCCGGCAGCTTTCCTACGCTTCAGACGAAATGCCTTCCGTAAGCGCGACGAGCGTCTTAAAGAAAAGCGGCGACTGTATAGCCAACAACGACGGCAGAAGTTGCGAGAAGAACGAGCGCAACGATTGGAGCATCTGGGTGTGCATGGGGAGATGGATCAGCTTCGTTGCCCGCACTGCCAAACAACATGTATCGCTGGCGGCACGCGCCCGTTCAAGAATATGCGCGGGTTGCTTGTGCACATGAGCCGGTGCATTGATCGGCCGACTCATGTTGTTGCGCAGGGTGAGTACAACTTGCGCAACCGCAGAATTGACTGGGAAGTGCGGGCAAACGACATCTGACCGTTACTGTGCACACTTCTCGTTAAAGGTATGTTAAAATGGAAGAAGAGCAGTAATGTGATATATGGTCAACTAAAAACTAACAGTGTTACATCTGTTCACCGTTTGCGCGAGTGTGAAATTTACTATTTAAGAAGTACTTAAACCTGTGTGTGGTTTAGAAGAGAAATGGTAAATCTCGATTGTTAACATTTATTCATTTCTTAAGTAGTGCTTTGTCGACGTTGTGTAAGCAATTTAGCTTCAATGTGTATATTTATTTTTGATGCATATTATTAAAATAAGCGAACGTTAAGTATATTAGAGCTTGAGAGAAACTGAGTTCTCGATCTTCCTAAGAGGTTGGCTTCCACACAGAAAACCACTAGGCTGATAGTGTTAAAACGTTTGGAACCAAAATTATGCATAAATTTTCAAGACTTCCAATGAAATGTCGCGTCAGGATATATAACGGCTGTCTACAGGCGTGAACGTTTGTTTTCGATTCGATCGATATGTGTTCGGGATCGACCGGATCCGAGATCCGGATCCGGACCGGATCTCTGCAATTTTTAAGATCCGGATCCGGTAAAATAAACTACCGGATCTCCGGATCCGGTAAAATAAACTACCGGATCTCCGGATCCGAAATTTTATATACAAACAAAAACATACCAAAATTGGTGTATGTATTTCAACTATGCGTACGTAATCTAATAAGCACTGTGTGAGCATTAATGCTTTGTTGGAATGTCAGGTTAATGACATCCACGTGGAGACCAGTGTTGTTGCGGAAGAAAACAAACATAATTTTAAAGACTTCTTTTTTAGTTGCTGTAAGTTTTGTTGACTAATTTTGCGAAACAATCAGTTGAACTTTTTGTATTTTATATACGTTAGGCATTGAAAAATTATCCAGCTAGTAAGATCCAGATCCGGATCCGGGCCGGATCTGACTTTTAAGATTCGGATCCGGTAAATGCAAAATTTTGGATCTGGTCGTTCCCTAATATGTGTAGCAAGGTTTAAAACTTTCGCTTTCGAATTTAACATGTGAAAAAATGCAGACTGCATTCTGCATTATTGCGTTGAACCCGACAAACAGCAGTTTCATTTATAGTCATTGATAAAAATAACATATTTTTGTTTCGGGCTATTTCCAACACATCATGTAGCCTGTAGTATGTTTCACTACATATAACAATTAATATTTACGTTATTTCTATAAGAAACTGATGTTTCGTTTCATCAGTTGGTGATTCGTCGTGTAGCTTTTGAATCAAGTTTATATAAACTTCAAAAATTAGCGCATTCATTGTACTCAATTTATCCTGCTGCGTGTGGTATAGATTCGCAGCTGAGTTAACGCAGTTCGCTTGTTTCAAAACCTATTACACTATAACTAACAATAAGTGCTACACCAATTGCAAGTAAGCCCTCAAATATTGAGATATAAATTATGAAATTATTGGAAAGTATATCACCATTATAATATGGCACTTAGACTTAGGCTTGCGCCTAGGCTTTATTAGCCACTTCTGTGGTTGGATCAACGAGACTTTAAACTGAATCACTGCAGCGCCTCTCTCGTTCACAGTCCTTTTTCTCGAAAAATTACTGAATAATTATACGCTAAACGAAATTATTTAATTACAGGTTTCGCTTTAAGAAGCGTTTGAACGAGGCGAGTACTTTTTTGCTATATTCGTTCAACGGTGAGTCACAGATGGCCGCATATTTTGATTTTAGATTCTTCAACTTCCTGGTATGCAGCCTAACGTTGCCGGTGTTGTGCGCTTAAGCAATGGTCCTATTATTCGCAAAAGGCAAAGGATATCACGCGACGATTATGCTAAATATCTGGTTTTCATACAACTTCTGTTCAAGCAAGTCAGTTCTGATTTCCAAGGAAATGTGCTACACAACAACGCTGGTTCTGATGATGAGCCAGAAACAAGCATGTCTCAAAAGATTGGTATGAGTCAATTGTTGTTTGAGTTATACGGGTCTAACAGATTACATCCCAACACGCTAAAGACCTTGGTTGATTTTATCCAGAGTACGTAGCACCTAACAGAGTGTGACAGTTAAACAACTACCTGTTACTTACTTGTACTATCACGCAATAACAAAGTGAGAATATTATATCGAATGGGCGGGTTGTGTTGGGGTATAGCTTGTTACATTCACCGATAATTACTGTTTTTTATTGTTGCATCATTTTGTGCGAATTTCACAAATTGTGTTACATAAATGATTCTGCAAGCAATGCGCTGATTTGGACATTGAATTATTGCTGCACCAATGTTCGGGTGCGTACAGGTTTTTTAATTTTTACAGTATGGAAATGGTGCAAGCCAGAGAGCTGTGTACTACATGTTTGCTGTGATACAAGTGTAACGTGGCACAACCGGAAAGTTGACAAAGTTTTGGTAAAAACATTCACTAAACTTCTTCCTAATTTCACCCAGCGCAATTATGTTTTCCATCTGATGGAAAGAAATAGAATTATTGTTGAACGTCAGGTTAAAAAAGCTAAGCTGATGATGTATTGAATTAATGTGGGGGGTTGAAGTGCAATAGACTGTTGTGTCATCTTTATGCCTGGATTAGATACTGCATGACATGTGTTTACGTTGTGCAGTTATTTCAACGTAGTTTTGTGCTTATTTATTTAATTGTATAAGTTGTTCAGTTACTGCATTGAGGTAATTAATGTTTTGTGAACTTTGTATCATTTTCATTATTATCCAATTGAAATATTGTGACCACTTGTATCAACGGCTTTCATTAGTATACTGCACGTAGTATAATACGTTTTGCGTATATTCATTTTTTGCTGTTAATCTATCGCAGCTGTTTTGTGGTGTTATATACTGTATAACTGCCAAGGCTATTGGATTTATGAACAAACCACAGTTGAGATATTGTAGACGGCATGAGTTTTATCGGTAGTTTATCGTAATCTAAAGTGTATAAGTTGTCAGGTTGTAAAATACTAATTTATTACTAAAGTTATATATCTTGACCCTATATGAACTGCGAAAAGCATGTTTATGATTCTATATTTTTTCAACTTGTACGCCTTCATTTGCCAACGTCTGAAACGCTTCAAGGTCTGCATGTTTTTTAGAAACTTCTTGCGGCCACATATAAATCATTTTGCTTTGTTAAATTATGGTATAGCTGTATTAAGTCAAATCTATTGCACAACATCACCTGTATGTCCAGCAAATGTGCATCAAAATCTTGCTAGAGATTAGTTGTTTACATTAGAAGCAGCTCCTGTGTTGGCTTTCAGTTTTGCTATAGTCTTGTCGAACTTTTTAACCGGCAAAAACAATATTGAGACCAAATTTGCTCTACTCATCTGATTATGTAAAATCAGCTGGAAGTTAATTAAAGAAATTGTTGAAAAATTCATGACAAACATTTATGAGCATCAAGTTTTATTTCAAATTGAGTTACTTAAGTAAATGCCGTAACTAAACGTACATTGGCACGTTTTGGCGAAGAAGATCATTTTAAAAATGACCGCGCAGTGTTCGTGGATGTGGACGTTATCGTTGTTGTTGTTGTTGTTGTTTTTACTGCTGTTGCTACTCTTGTTACAGTTGTGTCGTCCATGTAGTCGCTGTGGTCGTTGTGCCATCGTTTCTGTTGTGTTTGCCGTCGTTACGGCTGCTTTTGTCGTTATCGTAGTTGCTGCCGTTCTCGCTCTTGCCATTGCTTCACCATTTTTGATGCCGCCGTCTTCGCCGTTGTTGTTGTTACTATCGCTTCTGCTGTTGGTGCCGTTGTCGAGGTGTTGCCATTGTTCTTCTCATCATTGTGGCCGGTTTTGTCATCGTAGGTATTTCCATTGTTCTGTGTTCCTGTTGTGGGTACTGCAAACGCCACAACGCGCAACGACATAACGACCGCAGCGACTACAACGACGACGCAACTGAAACAAGAAGAGCAGCAACATCAGTAACACCGACAACGACCACAACATCAATGGCAACACGACGACACCGCCACCAACAACGACAATAATGACGGCAATGCCTACGACAAACACGACGACGACGACACTGACAATACCAACAAAATGATGACAACGAGGACAACCGCAATGATACCCAGGTCAACGGCGATAACAGCGACGCACAGCAACAAAACTATCGCGACAAAACCGTCAAAACAGACTACAACAATCGAAACACGACAACAACAATGGAAAAAAGCAAAGACAGCAAGAGCGAAATACAACTACACAACAATAACAACAGAAGCGACGGTCCATGTATAGTTGAGTGCCGTACAACAATCCCACCGTCCCAACTAAAAAATGGATGTTGGGATTTTGCGATTTCAATAAAATACATCGAAAGCAATTCCTTAGGGTTAGGATTGGACTTAGATTTAGGATTATGCAATCCTTTGGCTCAAGATTTAGGTTTAGGAATAAGCAACGCTCCGTCTTAGGCTTAGGTATTTAGGTGTTTATCCGTAACGTCTGGTGTAAAGCTTAGATATACATTTTAGATGTGCCTTAGCCTTGGGCGTAGGCTTTGAGTTAGTCTATGGCTCAGGCTTAGGCATAGTTTTAGGACGCTGAGGCTCTAGGAATTGGTTCAAACGTAGATGAAATCATAAATGACCATTACGAACTAAGTCTTAGGGTCCTATGTATAGAACAGGGCCTGATCGTCTTCCGGAGATGGTATGATAGACTCCGTTTAAGCTTTAGACTTTTTTGCTTAGGCTTAGGCATATGCTTAGGCTTAGGCTTTCGCTTAAGTTTACACTTAGGCTTTAGGAGCAGGCTTTGTTTAAGCGTAGATTAGACCACAGATAGCATTGGCTTAGGCTTCGAGGCTTTATGAATAGGTTTTAAAAAACAAAGATTAGATCTTGTATAACTCTTGGGCTAAATCTTAGGCTTAGGCTTAGGCTCATTGCGAGGTTCACGTTAATTAAATCTTAAAATAACCCTTGGGCTAATTCCTAGGCTTAGGACTAGGCTAAGGCTTAGGCTTGCGGATAGCCTTGGGCTTTGACATAAGTTTGGGCTTAGGCTAAGCCTTGGGCACAGGTCTAGGCTTAGATTTAAGAGCATTTCACCTTCTACTATATCCCAAAATCCATCCTTCTACCATATCACCAAATTACAAAATCCTGAAATCCCACCGTCGTCCATACCCGAAATCTCAAAATCCCATCATCAACAATATCTCGAAATCCCAGAATCCAAAAATCCCACCATCGACCATATCCCGAAATCACAAAATCCAACCTTCGACAATATCCCGAAATCCCAAAATCCCGCCTTCGACCATATCCCGAAATCCTAAAATCCCACCTTCTACCGTATCCCGAAATCCCACCTTCGACCATATCCCAAAATCCCACATTCGACCATATCCCGAAATCCAAAAATCCCAAAATCCCACCTTCTACCATATCCCCAAAATCCCACCTTCGACCATAACCCGAAATCCCAAAATCCCACCTTCGACCATTTCCCGAAATCCCAAAATCCCCCTTTCGACCATATCCCGAAATCCAACCTTCGAACATATCCCGAAATCCAACCTTTGACCACACATCAAATTCTTACGAGGGCATGGTGGGACTTTGGAACGGCAGCGAAGTTTACATGGGCCTGCGTGACAATAACAACCACAAGAATGATGACGACAACTACGATGTTGGTGTGTCGCTGTTGTCGCCGTTGTAGTTGGTACCATTGTCGTTGCTTAATTATTGACGTTGTAGCTGCTGGTGTTGCAGCTCTTCTTGTTGTGGTTGTCATCGGTGCGGTCGTTGTCGAGGTCGTCGCTGTTGTTATTGTCACTTCTGTTGTTATCGTTGTGTAGTTATATTTCGTTGTTGTCGTCAGTGTCGAAGGTTTTGTAGTTTTTTTGTTGCTGTGCGTCGCTGTTATCGCCGTTGACGTTGGTAGCATTGCTGTTGCACTTGTTGTTATCATTTTATTGACGTTGTCACTTGTTGCGGTCGTAGATATTGACGCCATTATTGTCGTAATTGGTGGCGTTCTCGTCGTATTGCCATTGTTGTGGTCGTTGTTGTTGCTGCTGTTGCTGATCTTCTTGTTGCAGTTCTTCCGTCGTTGTTGTCGATGCGGTAGTTATGTCGTTGTCGCGGTTGTTGCGTTTGCCGTTACAGCTGGTTCTGTCGTTATCGTCGTTGCTGTCATCGTCGCTCTTGTTATTGCTTCGCCATTTTTAATGCCGTCGTGGTTACCGATATTATTGTTGTTGTTACTGCTGCTTCAGCGTTGTTGGGATGTTGCCATTGTTCTGTCGGTCGGTTTTGTCTTCGTAGCTCTTTTCATTGCTGTGCACTGCTGTTGCCGCCGTTGTCGTGGGCACTATTGTCCCTGCCTTCATTGCTGACGTTCTTGCCACTGGTGTTGCTCTTGTTGCGGTTCTGTCGTGGTTACCGTCAGTGCCGTCGTTGTCGTGATTGTTTTCGTTGCTGTATGTCGCTGTTGTCGCCGTTGTCATGGGTACCATTGTCGTTGTCTTAGTTGTTAGTGTTGTTGCTGGTGTTACTTGTCTTCTTGTTGTTGTTATTCTTCTTGTTGTTGTTGTTGTCGTGGTTACCGTCGGTGCGGTCGTGGTCGTCGCGGTTGTCGTGTTTGCCATGGTTATTGCTGCCATTTACGCTCTTGGTATTGCTTCGCCGTTTTTGATACCGTTATTGTTGTGGTCACCATTCTTTTGTTATTGTCGCTTCGGCTGTTGTTATTGTTGTTTAGTTGTATTTCACCGTCGTTGGCGATGTTGTTTTTGTTGTGTTTCCATTGTTATTGTCAGCGTCGACGGTTTTGTCGTGGTAGTCGTTTTTGTTACTGTGACGTTGACGTGGGTACCATTGCTGTTGTTTTCGTTATTATCATTTTGTTGGCGCTGTCACAGTTGTCGTCGTATTTGTCATAGATATTGCCGTCATTATTGCGTTAGTTCGTGGCGTTGTTGTCGTATTGTCTTTGTCGTGATTGTTTTTGTTGCCGTGGAACGCTGTTGTCGCCGTTGTCGTCGGTAATATTGCCGTTGTGTTAGTTGTTTCGTTGTTGTCACTGGTGTTGCTTGTCTTCTAGTTGTTGAGGCTATGTCGTGGTTGCCGTCAGTGCGGTCGTTGTCGTGGTCATCGCTCTTGTTATTGCTTTGCCGTTTTTGATACCGTCATTGTTGCCGTCATCATTCTTGTTGTTATTGTCGCTTCTGTTGTTATTGTTGTTGTTATTGTCGCTTCTGTTGTTATTGTTGTTGTTATTGTCGCTTCTGTTGTTATTGTTGTTGTTATTGTCGCTTCTGTTGTTATTGTTGTTGTTATTGTCGCTTCTGTTGTTATTGTTGTTGTTATTGTCGCTTCTGTTGTTATTGTTGTTATTGTGCAGTTGTATTTCATCGTTGCCGTCTTTGTTGTGTTTCCATTGTTGTTGTCGTGTTTCGATTGTTGTAGTCTGTTTCAACGGTTTTGTCGCGGTAGTTTTGTTGCTGTGCGTCGCTGTTATCGCCGTTGACGTGGGTATCATTGCGGTTGTGCTCGTTGTCATCATTTTGTTGGCACTGTCAGTGTTGTCGTCGTCGTACTTGTCGTAGGCATTGCGGTCATTATTGTCGTTCTTGGTGGCGGTGTCTTCGTGTTGCCATTGTTGTGGTCGTTGTCGGTGTTACTGATGTTGCTGCTCTTGTTTCAGTTGTGTCGTCGTTGTAGTCGCTGCGGTCGTTATGTCGTTGCGCGTTGTGGCGTTTGCAGTACCCATAACAGGAACACAGAACAATGGAAAAAACCTACGAAGACAAAACCGGCCACAATGACGAGAAGAACAATGGCAACACCTCGACAACGGCACCAACAGCAGAAGCGATAGTAACAACAACAACGGCGAAGACGGTGGCATCAAAAATGGTGAAGCAATGACAAGACCGAGAACGGCAGCAACTACGATAACGACAAAAGCAGCAGTAACGACGGCAAACACAACAGAAACGATGGCACAACGACCACAGCGACTACATGGACGACACAACTGTAACAAGAGTAGCAACAGCAGTAAAAACAACAATAACAACAACGATAACGTCCACATCCACGAACACTGCGCGGTCATTTTTAAAATGATCTTCTTCGCCAAAACGTGCCAATGTACGTTTAGTTACGGCATTTACTTAAGTAACTCAATTTGAAATAAAACTTGATGCTCATAAATGTTCGTCATGAATTGTCCAACAATTTGTTTAATTAACATTCCACGTTTACATCTGTGCCTACGTCCGAGTGTATGCCAAAGTCTAAGCCTAAAGCATAAACCTTAGCCTAAGCCTGAGCGTAGGCCTACGCGTTAGCTTAAACCTAAGAGGCCTGTATCCCAAGGCTGCGTTTCAGTTTAAACCAAAGCCTAAGCGTAAGTCGTAAGTCTGAAGCTTAAGTCAGCCTAAATTCTAAGCTGTCCCCGCCAACTCAGCGAAAGCTTGAGCCTAAGCCTAAAGCTTTATGCCCTAAATTAAGCCTAAGCCTAGGCATAGGCATAAACCTAAGCCAAAGCCTAAGCTTAGGTCAAAGCATAAACCTAATCTCAGTTTCAAATCTGTTGCAGCTGCTTTTAGCGATCCAGCTAAAAAGCAGGCTTAAAGTTGTCGAACCTGCCCTGACCTTCCCACTGGAAACATAGGCTCGAAACTGTCGCGTCTGTTCCAAATGATCCAGCCAAAATACATGCTAGAAATTGTTCCTACTGGCCTGCAGAAATATAAGCTAAAACATTGTTCTGACGTCCCAGCAATTTGCAGAAGTTGCTGTGCCGTGACTAAACGGACGCCATTAAATAACATGGGCCGTTGGCGGCATAGTTTTATCAAAAATATATAAGATGAATCTCATGAGTGTCTCTCAGACAAAATTAAAAATATTATGTGGATGTCAGCCAAAAAGTCGGCCAGAACATTAAAGTTAATTGTGTCGTCTTGAGGGGCAATGTTCACATATGGTTTGCCAGAAAACCAGCTTCATTAATTTATGCATGAGTATGGGTATAACGAAGGCAAACTTTTTATAAGCAAAAATATTTAAGCATGGGTTTTGTTTATAAATCTTTCGGCCTTTGTCTATGAATGCAATGTATGTTTCTGCGTTTATGTCAAAAATGTGTGGTGATACTGTATACATATTTTTGTTTTGTTTGTGCCGCATTGATATTTCTGTACAGTTAAGTATTTGCATAATATTTTGTATTAGTATTTAATTGACTGAGCCTAGAAACATCTACGATTGCCTGAATTGCTGAAACCTGAGACTAAAAACAGAGTTGTCCCGAGCCTAGATTCTTTACAGAAGCCAGGATATAGGGCCCGGTACATATGACAGGGTCGTAGCTCGCGCTAACTGGGGCTAACAAATCATTGTGAGCGAATGTTTTCCGTTTTGTTAAAATAGCCGTTTACAGTTTAACCTAACGTAAATGAATAGGAGTAGTCACATTGATAAGATTTTTGCATGACAGAAATAACACACTTTATTCAGCTTTGTTTGAATTGCTATCGCTTTGTTATAAGGTTGTGCAACATTTCGTGTGCAATTCTGGATATAATCAGAGTGGGGCTGACTTTACCCACATGGGTAAAAAATTCACAGTATTTACACGTGATAAACCTTTAGTTAACTTGCGAAACATAAGCGATTTTCTAAGCTAGTCTGTGATTGTTGAAAAAGCAAAAGTTGTGTGCTCAGTTTAGTTGGGTGTGAAATTATGCTGTTTCTAGCAAGCTCTTTCATGCGTTGCATTCATAACAGCTATAACGCAAAACTTCATTAAAGTGCAAATCATCAGCGATCTTTAAAATACTGGTCTAAGTTCAGGAATGGGTAAAAGGTGGGTCATGGTTTGATCTTTTTAGCGTGGATAAACCCGCGCTTAACAGAAATTCTGATTTTTCTGTGTAAAGCATGGATCGAGCAAAAAACGTTTACCCACATCCCATACTCTGCATATAATGCTTTGTGATATATACTGCTCATTAACTATACTTTTTGATATATATTGTGTGCCGTATTATTTTCCTGTGTAAATGCGTGGATCGGGTAAAAAACCTTTATTCACATCCCATACTCTGCATATAATGCTTTGTGATATATACTGCTAATTAACTATACTTTTTGATATATACTGTGTGCCGTATTTGAGACGGGTGGAAACGAGTAGTTTTTTGTACCATTTTTATAACACGAAATGAATAACCGGCATCATCGGTCAGTTAATTTTATTGCAACGGTACCACGGCACTGAGTATAGAGTGAATTAAAATCGTGTGTTATGTTTAATCAGTACCTTTTCCAGCTCCGGTGAAAATTGATTTTTATCGCCGTTTCCTGTTTGATACGCAATTTCTCATAAATTATATATAACTTAATACTACTAGAGTGTAACCGGAAGTGTAAAATACCGGAGCCGAAGGTCAACGAAACTTGCCGGAGCAGGAGGTGAGGCGAAATTATGCAGTAAAAATGATAGTTAATTTATATAGTTAATTTTAGCCAATATATATCTCCAATGTTGTTAAATTGTTTGGTTTTACGGTAATATTTTTGCGAAATTTCGGAAATTCTTTCATGAAAATTGTGACAAAAGTAAAACGAAACCCGGTTAATAGATCAATTTTGCAAAATTATGCAAAGTTTACTACCGAAATTGCCGGAATCGCCGGCAAAAATTTTACCGGAGCCACATGCAGACCTCCGGTCGTACCCTGGTGTTAGTGCATAGAAGGGTGCAACTGGAGGTGAAAAATACCGGAGCCGGATGTCAACGAAACTTGCCGGAGCCGGAGGTGAGGCGAAATTAATTAGTAAAAATGATGGTTAACACCTTCTCACATTGAGTTGCCTATAGGCAACTCAGCGCAGTGTATATACGTTAAATAATATATATCGCACCGTGTAGAACAATTGCAACACGTATACATAGTATTAAATCACCACAAGATGTGAGCCCCCTCGGGCTCGAGCGTCAAGCTCCTATAGCTGAGTGGTAATGGTATATGTCTCGCACTCCTAAACTGAAAATTTTTCGCTTAACCCTTTCTCACATGAATATTTTCTATTTTCACTGAGACCTACTTTTATGCTAGGATTCGAACTCCGGTGACTGGAGTGGGAGGCGTATATCATCACCACTCAGCTATAGGAGCTTGACGCTCGAGCCCGAGGGGGCTCTCACGTCTTGTGGTGATTTAGCACTATGTATACGTGTTGCAATTGTTAAACACGGTGCGATATATTATTTAACGTATATACATTGCGCTAAGTTGCCTATAGGCAACTCAATGTGAGAAGGGGTTAAGTGTAAAACTAAACTTGAAAAAGTTATCTTGTTTTCTGTCCACAATTGCGGCATGTAAACTTAACCTGGCTTTAATTAGCGCATACATCGCAATTTTTAACATTTTTATGCATTTCGTATCGTTTTTATTTCACGTCGAACGCTTGTAGCATACTGTAGTGACCCGAATAAGAGGGGGTCCCCATTTTGAGTTCAATCAAAACGAATCAAAGTGGGTGATTTTCTAAACCTTAATTAGGTTCCACAAGTAAATCTCAATTATCCCTAATCTGGGTGCAACCGGAATTATAAAATACTGGAACCGGAAAGTTAAACAAATACCGGAACCGGAAAATAAAAAATATTTGTTAAAAATTCATTTTTAAGCGCTACTTTATCACTTTTAAAATGCTGCAAACGCAACATATTAGAATGACAAAATCCTGAAACAAATACAGTAGGTGGAAACATATGATAATTTATGGAGTATGGTACAAATTGAAAATTTTGGCAATCTTGTTGTTAAATTTTGGCAATCTTGTTGTTAAAAATTCATTTTTATGCGCTACTTTATCACTTTTAAAATGCTGCAAACGCAACATATTAGAATGACAAAATCCTGAAACAAATACAGTAGGTGGAAACATATGATCAATTATGGAGTATGGCATAAATTGTTAAAAATTCATTTTTAAGCGCTACTTTATCACTTTTAAAATACTGCAAACGCAACATATTAGAATGACAAAATCCTGAAACAAATACAGTAGGTGGAAACATATGATCAATTATGGAGTATGGCACAAATTGTTAAAAATTCATTTTTAAGCGCTACTTTATCACTTTTAAGGTTGCGGCAATTTCGGTAGTAAAGTTTTGCAAAATTTATCTGTTTGGCGCGTTTCGTTTTGCTTTTGTCTTTCAAGAAAGAATTTCCGAAATTTCGCCATGAAATTAGCGTAAAACCAAACTCGCCATGAAATTAGAGTAAAACCACGGCAGAAACGGCCTCCGGCTCCGGTAGAATTTTTGCCGTAGGTTGTGGCAATTTCGGTAGTAAAATTTTGCAAAATTTATCTGTTTAGCGCGTTTCGTTTTACTTTTGTCACAATTTTCAGGAAAGAATTTCCGAAAATTCGCCATGAAATTAGCGTAAAACCAAACAACTTAACAACAACCATATTGCAGATATTGGCTGAAATTAATTAACCATCATTTTTCTACCTAATTTCGTCTCACCTCCGGCTCCGACAAGTTTCGTTGACCTGCGGCTCCGGCATTTTTCACCTCAAGTTGCACCTTGCCATATCTGTTTGATGAAAATTGTGACAAATGTTAATCGAAACGGGCTAGAAAGATAGATTTAGGAAAATTATGCACAATTTTGCTACCGAAGTTGCATAACAGGGCGCAAACGGGGGTGAAAAATACCGGAGCCGGAGCTTAACGAAACTTGCTGGTGCTATTTTTTGGCCTCTCCAGAGGGTACCACCCTGTTATTCGGTTACGGACTGTTATATATTTTCAACCTGCCCTCCGCCACCCTTGGTTTACTAATATACATCCGGTATTGCAACTATACGTTGTATTAAACGAAACGTTTTTTGCCTTTCATCAAAAGGTTGAAGTCCGAGTGTCGGCCGGAGCTGGAGGCGGAAAGTCCATTTTCTGCCGGAGCCGGAGGCAGACCTTCAGTTGTACCCTGAGTTCTAGGGTGCGTGACATTCGATAGATTTTATGTTGTTGTTGTTTTAATCATACGGAGACACATCAAATCAACTTTAATTCCAGGTTGATAACGCAAACATTTGTTAGTCAGTAGCAATCTAATAAACTGAATACCGGATACTGTTCAAGCAGTTGCATAATAAATAACTATCTTTAGAATTGTATGTTTCAAGCCCACAAAATAATCGGCCTGTGGGTCAGCGTACTTACAAGTTAAAAAGTGCCCTTAAGAAACGAAAATTGAGGTTCGGAAAGCTACAAAACGCAAAATTGACAATTGGAAATTAATTTCGGATATCCGAATAAATATCCGGCAAGAATTGTCTGATATCCTGATAGCAAAAAATTCGATTGTTCATGTGCTTAGCGTTACAATGCCGTATGACGGACGGCACCGGAGTATTCAAACACTAAACTACTGTAGTGACCCGAACATAAGGAGGGTAATAAGAGGGGGTCGCCATTTTGAAGCTTTTGCTACAAGGCCAATAAATGTTTAATTCAAAGGATAGTTGCATCGCCGAATATATATTAGTAACGAAGGGCGGCGGAGGGCTGGTTAAAAACAAATAACAGTCCGTAACCGAATAACATGGGAACCCTCTGGAGAGGCCAAATAAATATCAACCCCACCTCTTATTCGGGACACTACAGTACTTTTCATACACAAGGCCCACCGCAGGACCTAGCTTATGACAGTATCCATTCCAGCAATATTTAAGAATAGAAATGTTTTCATTGCAGACTAAATTATTAAAGAAAACTTATATGGCAGTAACGGCCAATGTTACTTTAAGACAGAAATGTACCGGGAGCACATTCAAAAAATATAATTGGGACAGATGGGACAATTTTTCACAATATACGCTGAAAAAACCAAATCCAATAACAAATGTGGTCAAGAATGTAGTTCAAATTCTATCCGGTTATACGCTGTGTGCCAGTCTCGTTTGTTTTTGAAAGCTTTTAAACTTTTATTTCGCAAACTTAAACTCGGTTCTCTTCCATGCGATGCATCGTCTCCTCGGATGCAGTTGTCGTTGGTTCCACTTTGTCTCGAGTGATGTTTTTCAACGACTGTTTGGCAAACGTATGGAAATGTCTTAAATTAATTCAATTTCACTTTGAAAAACTATTAATCGTTTATTGCCGTTTGAGAAGGCGTTTCATTTTCCTTACCTTACAGAAATGCAGCAGGTTCTGGCTTTAAACAAGCCGGGGTAGCTGTGGTGGTCCCTTATAGGCTTATGGTCCTTATAGACATTGGGACAGAGTTACGCTAATTTACGCTGCTATAAAAGTATTATACATTCATTGACATTTGCAGTGCATTTGCAATTTACACGGATGGAAATTTTTTGACGGCAAGAACTGAATGCTGCAACTTTGTTCAAAATCCTAAAGTTTGCTCTTCAAATATGACCCATGTAAAGATCAGGGGCGGGATGTTTTTTCTGTGCGACGAGAATGGAATACGCTTAAGCTTTAGACTAATTTCTTGCAGGCTAGGCTTATGCTTTACATAGGAATAAACTCATTTTTACGCTTAGGCTTATCCTTGGGAATATGAATACTGTTCCGCCCCTGTTCTGTATATTGGCCGCAAATATTTACACCTGATATGAATAGGGGCATTAAAGTCTTGGGGAAAATTCCTACTTTTCAAACGACGACATCCGACTGAGTCCTTCAGGCAGTGTTTCAGGCATCAAATCGCCTCGAGTTTCAGGAAGCAAGAACGTCAGCAACGCAGCGGAAATTGAAAAAATTCCAAAAATCACCGTGGGAATGGGCTTCATTTGCTCGTACTCGTTGCTTCCTTTCTCGCCAAACTGGAAAATTAGTGGATTGTCAAATATTAATTACACATTTGTGCAGATATGTCTATGGGATCGTTGGCTTAAAAAGCATAACAAGGAGGGCCGACTCACAGCTAACAGAATACCTCTTCTCGTAATGGCGTTCAGAGAACGAGAGTCACCAAGTATATCACTCTCCTGAATTTTGGTTCGCCACCAACTTTCGAACAAAAGCACAATGTGGTTTGTTTGCAACGCACGAGTCACTTCAGCCATCCGGACACGGATATAAAGACTTCTTAAGAGCACATGATTATGTTCAGGTGGATTATTTGACGAATCTTATCATTTTACCTTCAGGCATAAAGCAATGGATTATTTTAATAGCCTTTAACCAAGAGTTGGTATTGAACTTAATATATGTTTTGCCATCAAAACGATTTGGTTTTGGCCTCGTATATCTAATATGAACATGCTTTACATTTACTGTAGTGACCCGATAAGAGGGATCCCATTTTGAGTCCCAATCAATAGGAGTCTGTATCCCTAATAAGAGTCCGTTAGGGGATAGAGTCCATAAACCCTAATTAGAGTCCATAAATGTCAATTATCCCTAATTCTAGCGCATAAATGACTTCAGGCTCTAATAAAGTTGTGTTAGAAACTTTGGCCCAAGTACAGAACAGGGCCGGAACAGTAGTATAAGCATATTCCTAAGTTTAAGCGTAAGCGTAAGCCTAAACGTATGGATGAGCCTATTTCTAAGGCTAAGCCTAAGCCTAAGCCTAAGCAAAAAATTAGTCTAAAGCTTAAACTGACTTTATTATAGCCCCTCCGGAAAAGATTCGACAATGTTCTATACAAGGGTCGAAACATTAAAGCTTACTTAAGTTTTGAAAGTAACATTCCAAAGTAACCTTGCATTATCGCTTAAGCTGTCCGTAACTGAATAACAGGGGTACCCTCTGGAGAGGCCAAATAAATATCAGTCCCCCTCTCTTATTAGGGTCATTACAATACTCTTTATCAAGCAAATAAGGGATCAGAGGGTCACCCTCGCACCCTACAAAAATTTCATCCCTTTACGTCATTTGACCTGCTCCTTTAATAGCATGTGTCGAGCTGGCTACTAAACTGAATTGTGCTTTTGTTTCTACTGACGTATAAACTGCACCAAAATTGATAACGGTAATAATATAACAATATTAATATAATATTTGTTATTATATTTTTCCGATATATTATTCATTATTTGTATTTTTATTATTATTAGTATTCTATAATATAGATTTGGTTTGTTGTTTAACGAAGAGCTTTGCACATTTACACTGCACTAAATGGTGAGTCAAATTGACTCTGTCCAAGATAGGCTTTCTGAAACTACACAAGCTGAGTTCAATTCCACTTCGCCAGAGTCAAATTCGATTAACTGAGTCGCACGTTTGACCTTGGCAAAACCGAATTTGACTCACGGTTGATTCCAATTTGAAATATATGAAACCAAGAAAATACTGTAGACGGTATTTTTTATTTTCCCACGATTTGCTGCACACACTACACAATATTATTTCGCCACTGTTAGCCATCATATTTGTCGTTACGTATACCGCAGCTGATGTTGATGGTTAGCTTTACGTATTATAATTCAGTCCCATTTGGTAGCGGCTCCGGCTCCGAGGTAACTCCAGTTTAACGCAAACATGATAATCAAAACATACTCATTCGGGTCATGCATATAGGCACATGGTTGCCTCTGGGCCACTAAAAAGGCAATACAGAGTTTAAATTAAGCCAAATTAAAACAAAACTGAAAGATTTCATGCTGTTTTTACCCAACCAGGAATGATCAAAATGTAAGGCGCAATAATTGAACCAATGCGAGCGCACATGCTTCCAGTGGCTTGTGCAGTGGTTCGAACTACAGTTGGGTACAAATCTGACGTGATACAATAGACAACGGCATAACTGGTTGTTACTGCAAATCGACCAAGAAAGAAGAAAAATAACGATAATGGTTTGAGATCTGGAAATAATATAGAAATTACGGGCAGATTGCAAATTCAGTCAGAGTTCCAACCTCATCGAATATCAGAAAATAGTTTTCGTATTCAATCTGATCAGTTACAACCTAAATAATATAAATGTGCTGTACGCCTGAACTCAACAAATTCTCGCTATTTCAACAGGTTTTCTCGTTTGACGCAGCTTTTTTCAATACAAAATTTCAAACAAATTGCCCGAGCTAACAAAATGCTGTGACGTAAACACTTTTCGCATCTGTAAAACACTTTTCGCATCTGTAAGCAGTCTATTTTAACAAAAAGCGTTTGGTATTATTTTTCAAAGTTTAAACACTCATTGTTTGCTTTGCATGATTCAAAGTTAGACTCTTAGATTGTTTGTTAGTGTTTCGAAAGAAATATACACCGGATAATATTGCACATTAACCGAGCACCGTTAAATCTAGGTTGTTTGGCGATGGGTGATCAGTGAATCAAAACATTGTTGTACGTACAGAGTCGTTGCAATTATGAGCGCAAAAACCACACATTTCTTTACGGTTTCATCACAATTTGTCTTTTAAGACCTCTTTCTGAACCAAAACGGTTTAAATTTCATGTTTTTCTAAATTATCCGGTTTCCAGTTTCTCATCAATGTTTTAAACAGGATAAAACTTTATTTTCTTACCTGTACCAGCGTTAGACGCGGGCAGCGTGCAGCTTTGGTTTTCAGAACCCTTCATGGGCCAGTCATATAAATCTAAATGTATCTGTGGTTTACAATAAAACTAACTTTCAGGATACGGCACAGCAATAAGAAACAAAATTCCAGCCAAAGCAAGTGTCAATATCAGGGCACGTTTTCGGCCCCACATGAGCAACGGAACACTGATGAGGTAACCGGGAATTTCCACGGCGCCAGAAATTGCATTGTTCAAAAACAGGTTACCAGCAAATGATGACACGTGATATGCGAGACCGTAGTAAACCATCGAATTGACAAACCTGTAGGCATACGCAATTGGCAATGTAATTTTGTCAACGATCCTACCGGCCCTGTTATGGACCAGGGATGTCAGCCTTCATCTGGTACACCTGCACATCCCATAAGGAAATATAATTCGAAACTGGTTTGTAAGAAACCGCTGCATTGCATAAAACGCAATATTTGTGACATCAAATATGCCCAGTAAAATGCAAAATAATTAAACGACAAAATGTTCTAAGCGGACACCATTTATGGGTCATCCACGTTATAATGCGTGCGCCAGTGTAAAAGTTAATACAAACATTCGTTCCTTT